>CAJNDV010005557.1:21131-39088 GCA_905221635.1 Symbiodinium sp. CCMP2456 | reverse complement strand
GGTTTAGGGTTTTTTTTTTTAATGCACTAGCTCTTTCTCTCGCACGAGGTCAGAAGGCTCACTCCATAGGAGCATGCACCAAAGAAAAGCAGAGCAGCAAGCTCAAGCACACACCACACACAGTACCTAGATGCTCTCAGGTGAACTTCTTTCGTCGCCCATTACTGTCTTGCGTCGCCATCAAGTCACCCTTCCAGGCACTGTCATGCTTCATTCCCCTCATCACCATCTCGACTGCGACTACGGTCAGTGCGAGCACCACGATGCGAGGACATAGACCGAGCGCCTCCATGCTGAGAACGAAGCCCGAAACGCTCACTATGGGCTTCAGGGGGACGAGCACTGGGGCCCAGCGAAGCAGCCATGGCCGGGAGGTCTGGTTCTGGATCATCTCCTTCAGTTCCACCAGCAGGTTGGCCTAGTTCATGAGCAGCACCACCAGTCTCATCCTCATCAACTTCATCCTCCATGTCATCGTCTCCCTCGAGAGTTCCCACAGGCACCCGGCGCGCCCTGACCATGCCATAGGTTGGGACGGGTCTGGCACGTTGTAAACGTCGTCTGTTTGCAATGCCCCGAACTTGCCTGTGTAAGAGCGGGTCCTCCGGTAACGGAACTGGCGATGGAAAGTTGGAGATGACCGTTTCCTCATCAGTCTGCACAAAATAGAGTTCCCGGTCATCTTCAGCTGGCCAATTTCCACGAGGACACCTGCGACCAGCTGCCAGGTAGAGCAGTTCAACATGTACTCTCCATCCCCGGCGTCTATAGCCCGCGACGATGTGCTCCTCAACTCCTGGGAACGCACCTTGCAGAGTCACGAGTGAGGACGGCATGTCTGGCTGCAAGAGCACCGCCTGAGGTGCAGAGAGGCCAGTGCTTGCTGAGGCGGCACCAGCTGAGCCCTGAGCAGCTTCACGACTGATGACACTCCACAATCTCACTTCCATGGTTGCCGCATTGAAGGGTCTCGCGTACCTTCCTCGCGACACCCAGCAGAGGCACTCTTCAAGTGCCGCTCCGACCAAACGAAGGCAGTGCTGCAGACGTCTCTGGCGATCGAGTAGTCGTCGTAGTACATCTGCAACATCTGCCGTCCCAGCGTGCTGAAGTTCCAGGTTGATGGCATCTCGTACTACCTCCTCACCCCTTATCAGCGACGTAGTAGTAGTGGAAGAAGTCAACGATCCAGAAGGGCAACTCACCCCCGCAGAAATGTCTCCCTCCAATCCCTGGGTGACGTGCCACGTTGTGGAGGTGCAGAGTGGGGGGCTCACATCATAGTCCTCCAGGATCATAACGGGCTCAGGAAGGTTGTCAACGTTCTCCTCCACCAACGTACTGGTAGATGTGGTGGCCTCGGGTGCCCTCCTCATGGCAGTCTGCATCCCCACAAATTCATCCCCTTGAAAGGTTGAGTCCGTCCAGTGGCCACTCGGTGGGGAAGTGTGTGTTGAGGCTGTCGTCGACGTTGAAAAGTTTTGCAATGATGAGGTCGATGAAGAGCTCCACAATGTCGAGGACGGAGAAGATGTAGTAGCCGACGCACTGGTACTCCTGGTCGAAGACGACGTTGTGGGCTGCATCCAAGGGCTGCCAAGACACACACAGGTGTATCCCAGTGAGGTTGCGGTCGCCGTTCCTCCGGAGGCGGTGTGTCGTCCGAAGGCGCTGCCATTTGCGGAGAGGTCTTCAAGAGGTGGGTCTCTCCATATGCCAGGAAGAAGAGCAGGATCCACGTTGGTCGGCAGAAGGCCATCTACTTCCACGTCTGGTTCCTCCTGCGGTTCATCGCTCTCTTCCTCCTCCAGTTGCACAGGCGAGGCCGAGATGCTTTCCGATGGCGGAGGTCTCACTGGCCTGGGTGGGCTGCGGCTACGATCCCTGGTCTGTTGTCCCGAAGAGGACGGTAGGTCATATGGAGCAGCCGTATGGAAGCCGAGGGACACTCCTTCAGACGGGTCCACTTCCTGCGGCTGCAGCGGCGCTCGCAGATTAACCTCAAGTTGTCCCGTGAAGATCGTGCTGAACTGCCGGGCCCAGTTGAGCCAACGGATGCGCGCCAGTTCTTCTCCCGGGATCCTTTGCAGGGGAAGATATCCGCGAGGAACAAGACGACGTTGAAGGATGTCGAGGACCACTTGGAGCGTCTGCACCCCATCTTCAAGTCTTGCAGTCAACCTTGCCAAGGCCCAGCGCGCCTCGGGCCCGGTTCCGTCAATCTGGTGGTCATCGATCTGGTGCAGAAGTTCTTCCACCCTTTGCACATTCGCTTGTGTCAGCCCATTTTCTTGCAGAGTAGCTTGTTCTCCATTAGTGAGCTGCATCAGCCATGTAACTTCCTCCTCCAGCGTCCTGACGTCGGGGAAGAGGCCAAACCCTGGTACAGCCGGCGCATCAAGGACCTCCTCGCCTGGTGCACTAGTCGTGGTAGTGGACGAGGAAGACGACAGGGCAAAGCAGAGGACCACGTACATCGTGTTGTCTGTGTAGTGTCACTTTCACCCCACTGCCACCGGTCCGTCACACATTGCCAACCATCCCACGTCCCTGAAGACCACCATGTAGACCATGCCGAGTCGGACCATGTGGTTGGCCAATTCCAGGTGGACGTGTCATTCCAAGAAGACGAGGAGGTCCAGGACACCCATTCTGCTCCTCCAGTGTCAGAGTCCTTATGGGCAGGCGGCGTCACCAGCGAGGAAGACACCCCCGCCACGTTGTCCGTTGACCAAGGATGTAGCTCATCATGAGAAGACACTCCAGAGGTCACCCCAGTAGGCTCCAGTTCCTCCTCCTGTGTTCCCGTCTGTGTGGGGACCAACTCTGCATCTTGACGTTGTCGACGGTCATTGGCGTATTGCACGAGCCAAGCGGGCTTCCAGCGACCGTCAAAGTAGGCTTGCATCCTTTCTTTCTTTCTTCGGGTTCGAACTTCCCCCCCTCCTCCTCGGTGCGCTCGAAGTTCCTGCTCAGTGCGGGGACGACTATGCCAAATACCTCCACGCCAGAAGCCAACGGCTTGATTGGAGCCACCATCTGAAGAGGACATCCCCGATTCGGTGTCTGCCAGATCCGCCTCCTCACCAGCCGTCGTGCTCAAATTGCTATCTTGCTGGGGTCCTGCTCTGACGTTGAAGTCCTTGCCTGTCACGTTCACTCCTTGTAGGATGGTGTCGCCGTTGTTGGGGTCGACGCCTTCAACCCCTGTGATCTGGAACCAGGGTTCGAGCGGCGAGGTTTCTTCTGGTACTGGTGGAAGAGGTGCAGGTGCTTGTTCAGCAGCTAGACGTTCTCGAAGACGGTATCGCAATGTGCCATCAGCGTGGTGCCACCTGTCCCTTCCTGCCCGGGTTGTGCCAAAGCGTGTGGTGATTCCTTCAGCCTCGGCCGCGGGGTCTCCATGTTGTCCAGGTTGTGTGGTTCGGGAAGGTCTTCCACGTAGCCTCCTTTTGTCAATGACCATGTCCACCCAGTCCATGTTCGTCGAGGTGGCTCCCGTGGTCTCGTGTACTGGTGTCCACGGGGTCCAAGTCGGATAGAAGGTTTGCGGGTCCTTTGCACCTGAAGACCCCGAAGAGCTCGACGAGGAGGCCGGTGGTGTCCATGAAGAGCTCGACGAGGAAGTCGCTGGTGTCCATGATGAGGAGCTTGAAGACGAAGAGGAGCACGCCGTAGTAGAAGCCCATGTCCCCGGGTCCCATTCTGGTAGTGCACGAGGAGGTTCGTCATCGTCATCTTCGGCATCTTCTTGAACGCCCGTTGCAGACTGGTCAAACGATGTCGCACAGGGTCCCTGCGTGCCAGTGTCTGCCGTCTGTGCGGAATGGGCTTGCATCCTGTCAAATTCATCCTGTTGGAGGCCCAGGCAGAGGTCTTCATCCCAAGCGGTCGACATGTAGGCGATCACCCTTGGATCTGAGCTGAGATGAGGTCGAGAAGAGGACAGAGGCGTCGAATTGGTCTCAAAGTCATCCCAGGCACTGATAGAAGTTGGCTGGACAAGTTCACCCCCTTGAGGAGCCGTGGGCTGCGTGGTGTCACAGGCGCCGTGTGAGGAGGACGAAGAGGAAGCGGCAGGTAGGGGTCCAGCTTGCGGTAAAGGAGAAGGATCATCCAGATCAGCCGTCCAGGCGCTGTACATCGGTGTCTGGGTGGACGAGGCCGGTAGATGCGATTCCCATAAGTGGCCCGGATACTCATCTTCATCTCCTCCATTGCCAGCCGGCTCCACCACCAAGAGCAGGTAGGACACGAAGCCGAGGAGCAGGGGCTGCAAGCAAAAGCGCTTCACCATTGTGGTCACGGATGGCGATGGTGCGGAGGGGGAATCCAAGATCACCTGGAGCCAAAAGCACAAGTGGAGCATAAAGTTGACGTTCCTGACGTGTGTGGATCAGTGGTGTTGAAACATGTCTGCGAGCTGTCTAGAAAGGCTTGACGTACAGAGAAGAGCTCAGGTTCACAATATCCAAGTGAGAAAATGACACACTGCGTTCACATACATTCGAAGAGGACCACCGTAAGCCAACCTGCAGGAAATGGAAAAACACGATGGGAACGCCAGTACACCTCAGTCATGTCGGACTTCACACCGTACAAGCGAAAACCACCGATTAGTTTCAGCAGGAGATGGCCAGTTGTCTACTCCGAGTCCACTTCAAATCCCATTTAGCGAGAAAGGCATCACGTTCTCTGGTCCATTTCTGACGGTCATTCGCGAGGACTCTCCACTCATTTCCATGAACTTCGGCCAGCTGTCTCTCAAGGTTGTGCACGAAGACATGGCCGACATGCCTAACACCAACCTTCGGACTGAGTGCCTGCTGTCGCCTCCACCATGCTGTACTTCGCCATTCCAATGTTCTCATCGGCAACGAAGGGAGTGGGACTCGACGAGGACCGACAAGCTCAACCCTGCGTGCCCAGTGACCTGCAAGTGTATGCTGCAACCGAAGAATGGTAGTACTCCATCTGGGTATCTGGTTTTGTACCAACCAGTATCGACAGTCACGCATTGTGCGACAGTTCCACGTCACCCAGTTTTCTCCCGCCTTGCGTTTGAGCTTGAAGGCGGTCCTGAGAACATGGAGTTGGAGGGTATTCGCTTGTTGTAGCTCGGCATGCGACCAGAAAACCGCCCCCGCAGTCCATTGAAATTGGGAGGACACGAGCGTGGAGATCATGTAGAGCTTCTTCCCCCACGGTGCGTCTGCTTGGAGAAGGTCCCGATGTTTGGCTGCGGCACCTCTGGCACGACCTAGCAGCTCCTTCGCCTGTTGTGACTGGGGCTCATGGAGCGAGAAGGCAAGACCAAGCACCTTCAACGATTCAGCCGCAGGTGCCACGGTGAAGGTTTCACCTCCCACTTGTGCCTTTCTCACCCCCTTGAAGAAGGGATTGGCCACAATTTTGGTCTTGTTGGTGGCCAAGTGGAGACCGGCTCGTGCCAGGTAGCGCTCAAGCACACGAACCCGCTTACAGAGCCTGATGAAATCCTTCTCAAAGACAAAGATGTCGTCCTGGTAGAAGATCAAATCGACCCCTAGATCACAGTCAAGTGTGCCAAAGGATTGCCAGCCTTTTGTATCAAGTAGACGGGTGAGCATTGCATCCATCACCATACCGAAGAGCTCGGCACTTTCTGGCGCCCCCTGTTTGATGCCAATGTTGGGAGCGATCTCGACCAAGTCACCCCCAGGCACTTTCCCTTGGAGTTTGTATGTGCGGAGCTGAGCCAAGAGATAGCGGAGTTCGTGAGGTAGAAGGTGAGCGCCAAGATTTGCTTTCAAGAACTCGACCACTTTGAGTCTGTCCAACTTGTCGAAGGCACCAGATATGTCAAGTTTACAGAGGAGAAGGGGAAGCTTCCACTCATGTGCAACATCTCTGACCCTCGATACGGCTCCAATCACGTCCGCAGCTTGTCGTCCTTTGCCACAGCCTGAACAGCGAGATCCGGTTCGGAGAGCAGGAAGGGCGCGTGTGCAGACCATCTTAGTCACCATCTTGTGGAAGATCGAGCTCACACAAATCGGTCGGAGGTCCTTCGGCGAGGTGGGGTGGTCAATTTTGGCCAGCAGTGCAAGGAAGTTGTCCTGCCATGGTACCGGCATCTCTGTCTCCTCGACAATGTGGTTGACCAGTGCCACAAGCTGCGGTGCAAGGATGTCGTGGCTGGCAATTTCCCTCAGTAGTGAGACACAGATTCCATCGGGGCCCACTGCGCTGGCGGTCTTCATGTCTTGTAGAACAGATCGTACGTCAAGGATTGTGAAGGGCTCAAAGATCTCCCCAAGCTCAACATTGACAATATGTTCCTCCAGCAAATCATCCCAGTCCTGCATGCAGTTGTTGACAAGTTTGCTCTCCAAGTGCTCTTTGACTTCCTCCGTGAGGCAGGCAGACGAACGGTCTTGAAGAAGTCCTCCCCACCAGCCACGTTTTCTTTCCCTTTCCCTCTGGAGCACTCTATATTGAGACCAGTCACCTTGTAGGATAGCTGTGAGACGTTGACGCTGCCATTCCTTTTTCTTACGCCGACGAAGTCTGTGAGCTTCCTTCCATAGGCGACAGTTGACTTTTGCCTCTCTTGCCACCCCAAAAGCCGCCTTGACCTCCGCATCGTCCTTGTATCCTCTAGCCGTCCTGGGGGCAGTGCACATAGTTGCAAGGCGGCTGACATCTTCGACATCGTTGATGTGGTCAGTGACCGGAAGCGTTTTTCTGAGTCCTCTGTCGACCATCCATCTTTGCCACGTGAAATTTCTTGTGCAAACAAAACATCAGCATCAAGAGCAGCCATATCGAGCAAATTTAGCCCTTGACCACCCAAATTCCATTGCATGATCCGTCCCCATCTGTGTCTTCCACACCGATCAGGTAGGTCCGGAGCCACCACCCCCAAAGAAGCCTTAGGCTGCCATGTTGAAGGCGATGGCGTGAAACAAGATCTGGCCCTGCCTCAAAGTTCCAGTTCGAAGGCTGCCTTGGCAACCTCAGCCGTACAGCCGGCCACAAGCCCAACCGCATCCAAATTCACCCACCCACCTGACATAGTGATCACTTCGACTTGTTTGGGTGGGCGGTGAGTAGCGGATGCAAGCTTTTGCGGCCCGCACCAGATAGTGCCCGCGCTCCAATCCATATCATAGGAAGACGCTAAGGTGTGGTCCAAGTTCAAGACGCCACCGCCCTCATCTTTAACGTCCGCAGCCAAGGATATTGCGACACGGCGGACCATGCTGATATGCGCCGTCCTTGCACGCGCAACTTTAGTCTTCATGAATGCCACCCACGCGTGCTTCTCCTCTCCCATGTTGCGGGTGCTCTGAAAAACCACTCTGGCTTGGGCGACGGCTCGCACGACTTTCCACATCCTCTCCTTCATGGCGGCAAAGTCCTCCCCTTCACGCTGTTTGAAGCGGATCATCCCCACACTTCTTCTGGGTCCAAGGACGGAAATTTTGTCAACATCCAAAAGTGGGGAGATCTCGGCCAACTTCAGCACCGCATCCGCCTCGGCCTCAATGACTGCTCTCCTCGTATCTTGCAGCCACCCTCCCACGATCAGAGTTCGTTGATCCTCTTCAGAAAGGGTATCTCCTTCATTTCGCCCCAATCCAGGTACTGCTTCACCCACTTGGTTGACTTCACCCGCACGAGCATTGGACCCAGAAACTCGTCCCCCAGGTGCAGCTGGTCGATTTCGTCGTTTGAGGTAGTCACCCCATGGGTCAGGTGGGGCAAGAGGTCCAAGTCGAGAACCGTCACCTTCAGGGCCCTTAGCAACTTGATCTCGATTCTTCACCTCCTCGAGCTGTACTTTCAGGTTCCTGACATCTTCCGTGAGTGAGTCCACTTTCGGCTGGATGTTGTCGTTGTTCTTCTTGATTGCTTGTACATCTCTTTCATTGATCTTGACCCTGCCCGTCAAGGAGGCAATTTCACCCACTTGTTTGTGCTGGACTGCCTCGGTCTTGTCGAGCCTGCCTTCTGCCTTGTCAAGACGATGTTCGAATGTTTTCCAAGCCTCCTTCATGTCTTGTGCATGTAGTTGGAGAAGTTGTCGGAGTTCACTGCCAGATACTGGACGGTCGTCCTGACGAAAATCTCCCCGTGGGGGTGGTCGCTTGGTAGGGCTTTCTTCTGTCTCTCGATCACCATCGCCTGTACCTCCGCCTGTCAACCCACCCTCCTCATCTCGTCGTTTTCTTTTCTCTATTTTGTGGCCAGGCGTTGATCCTTCTTCTTTCTTCACTGCGACGTCGACGTCCATATCTGACTCATTATCTGCAACCTCCGTCGGCGATCCATCAATGTCATCATCATCATCGACGTTGAGGAGCTGGGTAGGTAGATCATCAGGTGCAGTCATCTTTTCTCAAATCTCCCTCCACGTTGAAGTCCCCAGAGCCCGCTGCTGTCCAGCCAGCGACTCGTCCTCAGTCTCACGGATGAGCAGGTGTGCAGTAGCACCAGGGGAAGCACCCACCACAAAGATGCCCTCGAAGAAGAAGAAGAAGACCCGACCACCAGATCACGAAGAGCAGAACCCAGTTGAAGGCACCGGAGGGAAAGAGGGACTGGCCGCCAGTTAACTATGTCGCCCCGGCGAACAGCTCAGCAGAGAGGTACCGCACGGTGATGCACTGGCCGCACGTGTTTGCGATGAGCTTGAACAGGGATTTTGGGACAAACGGGAAAGGGCCAAGGGGAGACAAAAGAACAGGGTTTTGGGCCAGATGCTTGAGCCGTAGCCATTGGGTTTAGGGTTTAGGGATTAGGGTTTAGGTTGACCTAAACCTAAATAGGGATAACGACAACAATAGCAACAAAAAACAGTATCAAACATGATGTGAACAGTGACAGTAATACCTAAACCCGCTGTGATTGCCTTTCTATAGATGCGGTTAACAAGGAGGGCTTTTCATGGGCTCAGGATGCCAGAGGATGTACAACCACTATGGAAGTATGCCCCGCAAAGCCAGATGCCATGTGCATGGCGTTTGGGGAAACTCCTGCTGTCATGGACACGCATGTTGCAGCAAAGACGTGGACCTTCTTGCGAGCTCCGGGATATGCGACAAAAACAGAATACTGTGGGTTACAGCTAGACTCGCGACTCTGTGCTGACACTCTCCCACGTAGCTTCATGTGCAAAGGAGGAACGCCCATTGCACCAGAAGTGCCAGTGCTGTTAGCTGCTGCCAGTCTTCCCGGGGAGAGTAAACAAGCGGCCGGATTGCACTTTCGAAACTTCTGATGGGGAAAACCTGTTGTAGCCTATGCCCCATTATGCTTGCTCCCCCTGGTGTGGCTACTGTAGGATTTGTCCAGCAATGCTGTCGTGAAATTGCTATGCTAGGAGCAGTTTCGCTTTCGGGACTCCGGCGAGGGTGCTTGATGGCGTTGAGCCGCGGTTGCTGAATCGTGCACCCAGGTCGCAACCGAGGTCCCAATATCGAAAGACTATACACAGAGCTATCGCTGTATCACACTCTAGTGACTGTCCCTATCTGCTGCTGCCTAGTATCCCTGTGGGCCTTGGATTGTATAAAACCCTAAACCCTAAACCCCAATCCCCAAACTGGAAGTATCCTTGGCACAGCAAAGCCCGTCCAAGTCGATCCCACCTTTTCCTCTCTCGGCCGGGGCTTTCTCCGTCGGCCTTGGATGCTTCAGAGCCAAGGACTGTGCAGCCGATGACGGTAGTATAGGGGCCTTAATAATTACCTTTAATCTTTTGGGGGTTCCTGGTTGTAATTATAGTAGAATAGGGGCCTTAATAATTACCTATACTATTTTGGGGGCTCCTTCCTATAATCACAGTAGAATATACTAAAACCCGATTGAAATTATTAAGGCCCTATATTACTCTGTCGGTTCTGTGATGGTGGTTGGATGAAAAGCTTGCGAGACTCTCAACACTTGCATGGGGGCGACCGTGCAAGCACAACTGAACATCTGGTCACATCGGAGAAGTAAACTTATCAGTGGACCTGTGCGCTTTGCCGCTGGGGTGCTGCTAGACCTTGCCTGTCATAGGTTCAAAAGGCCCTCCTGAGAAATTCCATTCCGGGAAGCCGTGCTAGGACAGTTTGTGGGTCAGCGGCTCAAGGCTGAACATGGATCAAGCAGCTAGCAACAGCTCCTCAAAGCAGCCCAGCACGAAGCCCACGCCTACCTATGGTTTCAGACAGCTCTCATGGAAACAACGAAGAAACAACGAGGAAGGATGCCGTTATTTTGTTCATAATATCCAATATTAGCCATATTGATTGCTACACCACCACTAACTACTAAGTGTTGTGAAGGACACCATGACACCATCTGGAGCGTTAGCCAAACTCCCGTCCAGTCGTCTTTGTCCCCGGCGCTTTTGGGGCTTGGCCGGCAAGGTTGGAGCTTGTTCTGGCAGCTCCTACAAGGCTCAGGGGCTGGCAGACCTCACGCTTTCAGAGTTTGACAGGAATGCATCCCTGTGGGAATCTGTTGCGATGCATGCCATGAGTGAATGGCCATCTGCAACCGAAGCCTTGCAAAGAAATCACGACACAAATACCTCGGCGCTGCAAGCAGTTCGAAGGAGCTGAGGCCTCCATCACACGCGCGACAAGGTCTGATGCACGCTGCATCTCCTGCACACGGTGCACATGATAGCTCTAGATGTTAGAGTTTCGGATGCCGTATCGGATACTAGGACGTGATGCTGATCGCAAGCATGTGAAACATGTAAACGTCCCGGAGCCTGCTAGGTCAACTGTCTGGGCAATTCGTGAACACTCAGTCTGGGTGATGATTGATTGGAACAAAAACTCCATATTCACCGAAGACTCGTAGGCGGATGATCGTGCACATGCAAGGGAGACAAGTTGTCGTTGCTTGCCTGCTGCAGAATCTCGATCGTCCGGCCGTACGAGACTATGCTTCAAGCCACAGCTTTGCAGAACAACTCGCGTCCATCCAGTCGCTGACGGGGATGTTCACGCCCATCTGCATCTGAATGTTTTGCAGCACCTTGCGCTAACAATCTAGTCGCCAGCGTGGAGAGGATGGAGGGGTGGGCCAATGGCTGCATCGCAGGCTTCCGAATGCTGTGCTCCTCACCGGAATCGATGATGATGATGATGGCGATGATGATCATGATGGTGATGATGGTGGCGATGAGTACGTTGCTGGGTATTGGTGCTGACGAAGGGGATCATGTTGCGAGCAGTGCAGACGGTGGTGACAACGACTGCAACCACGATTGTCATGAAGATGATCGTGACGGCGACTCATCGAGATCTTGATTGCCAAGTGATGCTTGATGCGGACCATGATAGCGGCGCGATAAAAGTAGCCGGAGCAGCAACACGACGAACGGCGGCGAACACGGTCCCCTTTCGCACCGAGGCCCGCGCCAAAGTCGCACCCAGCGAGTCGATCCCGTCCTTGTCAACGTTGAAAGCCCAAGAAAAGACAGAAGCATCGGCTGCTACTTATGGACCATGGCAGTGTCTCTCTAGTACCATGTTGTGCTGGTCAATTCCAGACCGCTCCATTCTTATAGATCTGAGAGGACCACTGGGTTGTGGCACTTTACGTTCAGATCTCCCTTCTCCGGAAGCTGCAGGCAACACAAGGCATGCTGGCACGTTGAGATCGCAGATCCTGAATCACCCGTCATTCTAAGGGCTTTAGGAGGGACTCTTAATAGGGACCCTTGTAGCTTATTGGGGTTAATGAGGAGACTACCTGGCTATATAAGGGGTTTATAAGGACGGACTATACAATGGTTATTTAAGGTACTGGGATAAAGGGTCCCTATTAGGGGTCCCTCCTAAAGTCCTTAGAGTCATGACCCAAGCCCCGAAGCCGCGACTAAGACTCCGACTAAGAGCTCGCTCTCCAAGTTTACGGAGTCTTCAGCCACCTTGCCCGGAGATCTAAAGTGCACGGCTCATTTGGAGACTGCGAAATTCGGCCCTTATGCTGTAGGAGTTTGGCTTTAGTGTTGTCTGTAAGAGCACTGTCTCCAGGCTTGGCAGGCGTGCTGCTGCATGCATCGCAGCCTCGGAGAGAATTGCCAAGATCTTCGCGGGCACTTCCTGCACGTTACGACCACTTCTGCTTTCATATAACGTCGCCACTGTGAGCTGCACCCGATCGGATATCGCCCCAAAGGGTTGCTGGAAAGAGATCCGCCTTTCCGGATCAATGCCAGCCTCCTTGAAGGAATCCGGAAGTGCTGGCAAGACCTCCTCCTGAGGGCAGAAAGACAAAGGCAACGGCCGCAGCCCCCAGCAGCTCAGTATAGATCAGTCTTGCTTTCTGCAAATGCCGTCGCTAGTAATATAGGGGCCTTGATAGCTAGAATAGGGTTTGGGGGCCCATTATACTGCAATTATAAGGAGGAGCTCCAACATAGTATTGATAATTATTTAGGCCCCTACATTATTGCAGCTCAGGCCTCGGACTCATCTTCCCACTCATCGCTGTCGCTGTCATCCTGGCAGTCATGGCCGGGCTGTGAATATTATATTATATTCTATTAAATTATATTATACCATATTATATTATATGGGTATAAGGTTTGGGGCTTCGGGAATGGGAGAGTGCTTGGCTTCGAGACTTGCCACGAGCAGTTTGAAGACGCTAGGCTTGTCTCATTCAGTATGGTTAGCCGGTTAGCCTCAAGCACTCATGGCAGACTTGTGACATCCGTCATGGCATGACAAGGCTCCGCGACTGGCGAAGTGCTATGTCACAGCAAACGAACAGAGAAGACGAGACAGTGACCATTCCACAGTACAGGAAACATTGACGATGCTGCATCGCAGAAGTTCTTTTTGATGCCCTCCACTCCACTGCCGACTGCCACAGTACCTCCTCGTCTTGCGATTCACCGGGATACCTGTCGCGCGGGGTACTTGTGACATTTCCGGTTAGGCGCTTATGCCATGGAATTCAAGAGTCCCAGAGTCAGCAGATGGCCTGTAGGGAGACGCTTGCAGAATTAACTGCGCACTCGCCGAGGGCCACTCCTGCTTCAGGACTTCAGAATGACCCCCCCTCCCCACCAATTCTAGGGGATTCCAGCAGGTGCTCGGGGGTGAAGATCATTCTAGCACCACATAGAGCCTGCTTCGGAAGTTCGGCTTGCCTCAGTCACCTGGACTGCTAGGCAGCGTAACGCCACAGCGTCGACACGAGCATACTATTATACTTTACGAAAATACTGTAGTGAATTATGTTACGTTGTATGATGTTAGACTACATACTTAATGCCCAGCCTTGCACTGTAGCACTAGATGCCCTCGGGTACGGATGCTTGTGCTTCGGTCCACGCTGTACTTAGCTACGCGACAAGATACTAAAAACAAACCGAAGGCGATCACGACTGGCTTGACATGCAAATCAACGCTAGAACCATCATTCTCGCTTGTTAGCTTTCTGATTCTGACGATGCTCACCGCGTTATTGCCAGTGTTGCGCTGAATACATAGTCTGAGCTGTCCTGCCAGCGGACGAACTCTACGCCCTCGAAGGATGCCACCATCCGACCGCCTGGGAGCAAGCAGTCGCCTTGGTCAGAATGCTCAGATCATGGGCGACACTCGTACTTCTGCTACAGCAGAGCATGTCAAGAGCGATCTATAAGAACAGAACTACAACCGTACCAATACTTTTGAAAGATGTGCTGTTGCCGGCAGAGCGGTTCTGGACAGCAGCAGCAAATCGATTGGACCAGGTAGGCAAGACCTTGTATGAGACTTCCAGGAAATAGTGAACCCTCATAAGACCCTGAGTACCAGGATCGTTCATACATCGTCAGCTTCCTAAAACGCCCTTGGCCACTAGATTTTTAAAACAACTCCATGAGATGTCGCAGACTGAACTGACGGCCCGGCCATAGTCCAAAGGGCAACTTACGGCCAAAGCCATGGCGAATCTTCGGGCACGGAGGCCGCTTTGCTCAAGGTCTAGATTTTTGGGATTGTTGGCCGCGGGTTAGAGCACCGTGTAGGGTTCCCGCAATCATGAGCTTTCATCTTCCGTTCTGGTACTGACGGCCGACTGTTGCGATGCTGGCTGATACCGACTGCACCGTGACACACTTGGGCTCCAGGGTCGGCACGAAGGAGGGCAATTTTTGCGGATGCCGGGAAGTACTAGGAATGCATCCACCTCTCTGATGTGTGGAGTACCTGTGTTGCTTCCCAAAGCCCCAAACCCTTTCCCTGTTTCTAGTACGAAAACTTTATCACTAGAATACAGTCTTCAGGGACATCAAAGCATGGGTATACAAGGACTATAAGGGGATGAATAATATCAGGTACAATACTAACCAATCCGGCCCCCCCCCCCATGTTACTCCAGGGCCCTATGCCGAAGCTTTGAGCCAAAAGCCCGCCGGCGCCAGGCTCTTGTGCGTCTCCTGGCCTCGATGACTCCTTGTCTAGTTCCCTGTTGGGGTTATCTGAAAAAGGAGCATCCTTAATCCTTATTGGGTTCGTTTATATAAAGAAATGTAAAAATGTAGCGAACAAGGACCCAGCTGTTGTTGACTCCAGGGAAATTGGGGTTCACGAGGGACCCGGGGCTTTCTCAAATACTACGAGACATTCGTTTAGGGTTTAGGGTTTAGGGATTAGGGTTTGGGGTTAGGGGTATCAATGCCAACTAATTGGGGGATTTCCGGAACTTTAAACCCTGAGCCGTTACATTGTCGCGCTGACGCAAGCGACCTCGCTGCCGAGAGCTGTGCGTGGAACGTCGCCCTCGCCAGCTCGTGGGTCTGCGCAGGTTTGAGCAGTGCGATTCGGATTTGGGGTTGTAGGCTGGTCCGGTAGGGTTCCGCGGTGCAGGGCCTAGGCTTTCGGGTTAGGGGTTTTAGGCTGGGGCTGATAGGGTCTAGATATGCAGGTGAGGGAAGTTCAGCGGGATGGCGCTGTCAAGGCATGTCGACTTGCGCCCTGCTATCAAGCATACCAAAGGCCTGATTCCGTGTTTACTACAGGAGTTCTGATGAGTTCTGTGAACAAACACTCTTAAGCAGATGATGACATCCTGCACGGCGCTTGCATCATGAAGCTCAGAAAGACGTATTGTGATTCCAATCACACGTAGAGCTGCATGAAGTGTTTTGGCTTGTTTTTCCGCAAAACAAATTCTGTCTCAGCCGCCGCTCTTCGGCAGTGAGGCATCTGGTTTGTACATCGTGCACTACCCCAAAGCGTAGCAGCATGTGTATATGTATATACGCATATTTTCTGCTTTGCCTTATTTTATATTATATATTCATATTCAGATATACATCGATAGATATATATATATATATATATATGGTTAAAGTGCTGCTCATGACCCTGTCAGGAGCCTGGTTTGCTCATGGACCGTCTCGTAATTCGAATCCGAAGTATCCGCTCCCGCTCACTTCTTCAGGATTCGGGTGCTCTGCCGGGTAGAAGGTCTTGAGGACTTTCCGCCTGATGATCTCCCACCTCAGCAACCACAACTCAGCCTACGGCATCAACCGTAAACTCAGAATGTAGCGTATAGAAGACTGCTCAGTAAGAAAAAGTAACAGACAGGGACTGTTCTGAAGCTGCGATGGCATGACCCCGCCTTGCGCAAACGTTCGGTGTCGAATCACACATTCCCTAAACCCTCGAAGGGTTCCCCTGCGACTCCCAGTTCACATCTGTGATGCACACCTTGGGGCCTAAGGCTTGTAAATGCTTGCAAATCATACTTGGGGTAGTTTTGAGGTGCAGAGGCTCTTCTGCTTGGCCTGCTCCTTTGGTTATTTCCTCTGCATGTCCGATGCTCTTTTAATGACCGCCAATGCCCTGAACCCTAAACCCTAAACCCTAAACCCTAAACCCTAAACCCTAAGCCCTAAACCCTAAACCTCCTGAAGCTTGGTCCCTTGAAGCGATCCAAGCTTGCAGCTTCGTTTTGATGCTTTGGACGTAGGCCTGGCATTCGCAAAGCTGCAGTCTGATCGGGCACATTGACAAGACGGCAGCATCAGCACCAACGGGACCAGAAGCAGACGGCAACAGCAGCAAGCCGTAACAGCAGAACCACAGTTACCTGTCTCCGCCTCCACCTGCACCTCTCGGCAGAAGGGGAAGTACCAAAGCATGGCTATTAACGCAGCATGTTTTCGTCTGGCTGAAGCGCCGTCCCCATCTGAGCACAACTTTGTGCGCGCGAATCTCCGGGCTCAGCAGTACGGTTCTCCGGATGCTGGTGTACAAGGACCACTAAGACTCACTAAGACATGTGCTGCAACCCTGCAGGGTGAAAAGTGTGACATTACAATACGCTGTGCATTGTGTGCTGTCACATGTCACTTGTCGTGTGCAGCATGCCGCTTAGAGGTGATCTGCTTCAGAGCAGGAAGGGCAGATCACGTCATGGTGGCCCAAACAACTCCCAGAGAAATTCCTGCTCAGGACCTGGGCACCAGCAGCAGACAGTCAGCCAGCCGCAGACATGATTTCCTGTACTGGTTCAGGCACTGGATCGGAGGCAACTGTCTAGGTAGGGAAACACGAAAGAGCCCGCCCTCTCAGATCCCAGCTGAGAACATCCTCTGGCTGGTCCTCGAAAGATATCTCCCGCCCTTCGGGCAATATCCTGGGTCATGCAACGTCAGCAAACCAAGCCCACCGCTGTGATTGGGCCCGGATTTGAAAAAAATGCCTGGCTGGTGTCGTGGTTTCAAGAGCCCGTGAGCTCGACAAGGACTGTATCACTACATGTGAGCCATGTCGCTACTCGGCTAAGGCAGTTCCTACGATATGCTTGCATTCTTCACCTCTCGTCCTGCTCGAAGCACTCAGGAAGGCCCATTGCTGCAGGGGAGCCATCGTGCTCCCCTCGCCAGAGTCCACTCGAATTTTAGGGTCCTCGATCGAGGCGGGGGCATGAACTTGCTTTGGAAAACTGACAATGCCAGAGCTTCAGGAAAAGCCACGGATGCTGCAAGACTTAAGGGGCCAGTTCCTGGAAGCCAAAAATTTCCGGGTCATCGTTTCAAGTTTCGGATCCCTCGGTCCTTCCATCCTCCTGCGGCAGCTCTATCCGGAGCTCCGGTCCATCCATTTCTGCAGGGAGAGCCTTCAAGGCAGGCTGTAGGGTTCAGGGCTGGGTGATACAGAGGCCTTTGTAAATAGAATCGGGTTCTGGGACCCATTATACCACGATTATAATAAGGAACCCTCACACTAGTATAGGCAGGATAGGTGATTATTTGGGCCCCTACATCGGGTCCTTCAGGGTTCAACGGGGTCTAGCCTTGCTGCCTTCAGAAGCTCTTCCGCTAGTTTCTTGCGGCGATCATGCTCGTCAGCGCCTATATACAACAGATAATCGGAATAATTCCATGACTAACCTTGTTTCGATCAAACAGAATATAGTGAATATAAATAAACCGAAAACCCCAATCCCTGAAATCCCTACGTTCTTCAGGGCCTCGACCCTGCAGCTGAGCCGGTCTCCGCGCTCCAGGCGTCGGGTCTCCGGCAGGGCCAGGAGCAAAGGGGACCAGGAGATGTCGACGTCACACAGGGCTGACCTTCTCAGATTCCTAGAGCATCCCTGCAATATATAAGCCTCAACAATGAAAATAAGGTTTGAGAATGTCTGAGATATACTCTGCTATTGCTGCTATGGAATACCTTCCTGGAGGAAACATCAGCAGAAGAGAACCAAGAAAATACCAAGAATGGGTGGCACACGGCCACTGCTACACAGAATACTGCAGTAAGGGAAGATGTGGAATCCAAAGTCCAAAGAGGAAAGAAAGGTGGTAGTAGTAGAAGTAGAAGTACTAGTAGTAGTAGTAGTAGTAGTAGTAGTAGTAATAGTAGTAGTACTAGTAGTACTAGTAGTAGTAGTAGTAGTAGTAGTAGCAGCAGTAGTAGTAGTAAGTAGTAAGTAGTAAGCAGTAAGTAGTAGAA
>CAJNDV010005557.1:0-21031 GCA_905221635.1 Symbiodinium sp. CCMP2456 | reverse complement strand
AGTAGTAGTAGTAGTAGTAGTAGTAGTAGTAGTAGTAGTAGTAGTACTAGTACTAGTACTAGTACTAGTACTAGTACTAGTACTAGTACTAGTACTAGTTTTAGTAGTATTGTAGTTGTAGTCGTAGTAGTCGTAGTCGTCGTCGTCGTCGTCGTGATGATGGTGGTGGCGACGGCGGTGGTGGCGGTCGTGGTCGGTGTCGTTATCGGAGTAGTTGTCGTCATGGACTTGAGACATATGCATGGGGCCCTTGCCAACTTTTCAACTGTGCAGCGTGTGCGGGAGCCAATGTGAATGTTTACATGTTGTTTCACTCACCTGGGGCGTTATCGTGCAATGGGGCTCCCTTCAGCTGGGCCAAGCCAGGGACAGCATCCGCTGATTGTTTCGGGACATGCGAGTCAGAGTGGCACTGTCAGTATCGGACCCATGTAGGCTACATGTGTTAAACTGTATGCATACATGCCTCTGTGGTATGTTATGTTATGTTATGTTATGTTATGTTATGTTATGTTATGTTATGTTATGTTATGTTATGTTATGTTATGTTATGTTATGTTACACATAGAAGCAAACAAAAAATATAAACTATGAATGATGCATTAACTATACATGTGTACAGAGGTACACGGGGTAGAGGTAGGAAAACAGCTGAATGCAGGGGAAAGTAAACAACAACTAACAACCCAACCAGCAACTATCAAAAGGGGTTGAACAAAATCCGCATGTATGCATGCGATCTGAAGGCTTATATGCTGACGAATATATCTGCGCATGCATACACAGGTTGATACGGGTGGTAGATGTATGAGTATATGTATGTATGTCTGTATGTATGTCTGTATGTATGTCACTGTAGGTATGTAGGTCGAGTTAGGTCGGTAATTACGCGGGTTTGTGAGTATGTGTGTGTGTGTGTGCGCATGTCAGCCATGCGTGCTAGCGTCAGTGGGGCATCTTCAGCACCGTCCGGAAAGACCTCAGCGCTGGGGCATGTCCAGTCTGGTTTCAATGAGCTCAGGGTTTGGGGCTCCTGGGGTTTGGTTTTGGGATGTGAGGTCTAGGATTTGCAGATTCGGAGGAACGTCCCCAAGAGCACGGGCCAGCCAACACTTCCAACATGCCAGTGTATTAGTGTAGCTGCAAATAGCTGCAACATGCCCCAAACATGCCTAACCTCTAGATCTAAATCGCCCATCACCTCGGAATCTAAGCGGCCTCCACCCAAAGGAGGAAACCTTGGAGATCCGCAGAAGTCTGGATCTCGAAGTCACAGCGCCGCTGTTGCTTCAGCATCTCATCCTGATCGGCTCACCGTGAGGTGTACATCTACACTGCAGCAACATCCTCCATAAACTGGGAAGATGAATGTTGGTATGTATGTACGTAGGTAGGTAGCTGGGTAGGCAGGTAGGTAAGTAAACCCTAAACCCTGGTAGGTAGGTAGTGTAAGTAGGTAGGTAGGCATACATACATGCATAGCGAACGACTGAATGACTGAGTGAAGGGTGCTGACTCATGCACTCGGCCTGCCACTCGTTGAAGTCATAAGCCTCCAAGGTCTCCGCCTCTGAAAGGGCCAGCCTCCATGGTTCATCCAACAGCTACGGAGGTTTGGGGTTCAGGGTTTAGGGTTCAGAGTTCAGGGTTCAGGGTTTAGGGTTCAGGGTTTAGGGTCGCTTTTGACTGCTGGTGGTTGCTGCAAAGCTGAGTGAGAAGGTTGGAGGCAGATGACTCCAGGATGATTACACGCTTTCCTGAGGAGGGAGACGGAACCGCAGGAACGGAGGGTTCAGGCAAGAACCTGCCCAGGGCTCGACCCCCAAACGCTAGTTTCAGCAATCGCCTTTCGTAGCGCGCATCGCTGCCCAAGAGCCACAGGCCCGGCGGCACTGCGCCTCCGAAGAACACGGCAGTGCGGCTGACTGGGTTTTTAGTTGTGGTGACGATGTGGCCGATGCAGACGAGGAGGTGGGGACGTCCAGGACCAGTCACTGCTCCGCTTTCGGGGGCTAACTAGTCTTGTTCGTATCATAGCTGACGACAGCAAGTACACGTTGTTGATACTGCAGAATGGATTCGTCACTTTGGCTAATTATGCCAGTTAACTATGAGCATAACCACGGTGAAGATGGCGAGAATGGGGATGATTCCTATCCGTCCTGTTCTGCTGCGACGGCGGCACTTGCGGTGAGGGCTGACTGAGTCATCCGATCTCTGACGTTGACCTCCCACATGCTTGTGGCATGACCTCAAAGCCACGCCAGACGAGCAAACACAGCAGCAGCTCTTGGTGTCCCGCACGAGTCAGGCCCCGTTCACACACACAGAGACTCAACATCGAAGAACCCCATTGAGCCTACGCGGTGCCACAAGACCTCAAGAACCCATACCAACGATTAATAGAACACCGAATTAGATAATCATCTGTTGCCTTCCTGTCCCCAGGGTGGAATTGTCACCGGCATGAAGCGCGTCTTCACCTTTCCGGACATCAACAAGGCCAGGTTTTGGATCCCGTTCCGTGATTTCATGACGCTGTTTAGCATTTAGGGCTAGTTATAAGTACCCATAGGCCCCATAGTAGTTCCTTTTTGTGGCTTCTATTTAGGATCCCATTAGGTAATCCCAAAGAGGAACTACCATGGGGCCTATCGGTATAGGGTTCCTTGAAAAGTTCTATAGGGTTTATATGGTGTTTTGGGGTTGTCGGGCGCTTGTTCAAGAAGGATGGCTCGAGTCTCGGGTCAACCGGACTTCCAGCAGCGGGATTCCCGGGGTTTAGGGGTTTAGGGGTTAGGGTTTAGGGCCTCCGTCCAACAGTCTGTTCCCCTTGCAATCTCCTCAGAGGAACCGTCGGACTTGAAGCTTACGGCCAACGGAAGGAAGCTAACACCCCGAACTCCTACATCCGAAAACCGCCCTTCGCCAACGAGATCACTTCACTGAGTCCCCAAGCCACTGCTTAGTAGTAAAACTTTATAGTGCAGCAGCCCTTATAGTACCCCGAACGGGGTGCCCTGATAAGAACCTTATAGTGACCTTTGTAGACTGCCTGGCCGGGAATCCACTGCGAAGTTGGCTCGCACAGCCGTCCCCGGGCATCCAGAAAAGTGCTCACCTCGCCATTGCTCTTATAATGGCACTGATAATTAGAATAGGGTGTTAGTGGCTCCTTAGTATGATCATAGTAGAATATACCCCAAAACCCTATTCTAGTTCTTAAGGCTCCTCTTTTTACCGTTGCTACGGTGGGTCATGGCTTTCATGCGTCGCCAATCTTAGTCCAAAAAACCGGAGATCCAGGACATATTTCTTTGGGTTTAGGGTTTAGGGTTCCGGGTTAGGGTTTAGGGGTTTATTTTTTTTGAAACCTCTGTTCCATCCCGCTGCAGGTCAGGAATACCATGCTGGTTGAGGTGGGGTCAAGGAGTGTGGCTTGATTTTGAAGGGATTCACCACCTGATAAGAGGTTTAGGGTTTAGGGTGACGGCAAAATCGGGAAGCTGCTCGCAACCATCAACCCCGCTATTTCTGAACATTGAGGCATGTGTGCGCGTATCGTCCCTTCCTTGGTTCATGGTGGATGTGGCGCACCCAGGCTCGATTTTGGACGTCCTTTGTATCTTAGTTCTGCTGCCTGATTGCAAAGCTGCACAACCCGTCGCGCATTTAGGAAACTATGACTCCCCCCCAACCCTAAACCCGACACCGTGCTGCATGATTGGAGCTTCATGCTAACAGGCGAACCAGGCGGCATTCTTGGACTCTCATGATCAGGAACCTATCGAAGGGCCGCTGGCCCCTATGATGTGAAAAGAGTCGGCTTCCGGTTGGAGGCGGTTTCTGTTCAAGAGTCGTGCAAGAATTCTTTGCTCCCAGTAGCTATTCTGCATGCCTCAAGGCAAACAGCTGCAGTAAGTTTCGATGCGAGCACATATTCACACAACCCGCCCTACCAACGACAGTGGCAAGCGAAACTTACACTGGCAGGCATGCAGCCATGTACTCGTTGGCTGCCCAATCGCCGATGGTTTCCATAACAACTACCTCGGCCGTGGCATCGAATGTTCTGTCTGGCAAGAGCTACAGCACAGCTATTTCCATCTGCTAGTCGGGCATGTCTTGCGCTCCCGCATGCACTGCCGTCGAAGCAACCCTGCTCCTTCGAACCCGTTCGAATCCCTGCAGAACCTACAGGACCTGAGCTCAAATTCCCTCATGGCACCCACCCCTGCCAACAGTCTAAGTCGCAAGCACCCGAGCGACGTCTGACATAGAACTCTTCTCCATGCTACCGAAAGTCGGAGAGTAATTTGTGTGATGATTGAGTATGACTATGATCCTACTTCTTGGTGTTACAGTTTCTTGTTCTTGGTGAGCAGTGATGCATGCGCTTTTTGGCCCGACACACCTCATACTAGCAGCATTTATCCTGTGCTCTCCCATGTAGTCTTGGTGCAACTTATTCTGTCGTTCTTGAATATTTGATAGTCCTCCTGTGATGTCCCACGGTTTAGGGTTTAGGGTTTAGGTTTTAGGGTTTGGGTTTAGGGTTATCCAGGGTATCATCATATCCGGCTATCTACTCCTTGTGTGACCATGTTCCGTTGGCATTTGCATCATTAACGGCTGCCGTGCTGCATTGGCCAGTGCACCAAGCCTTTCGGGCACCATGTCCTGGCAGGGCTCGAGACACTCAGGCCAGTCGGAAATTTCATAAACTCGAATCAGTCCCGCAGAGTATGACAGCGCCCACTTCTTGGCGCAAGAACATGGGGAAGCTCTACTGGGAAGGCGCGAAGAAGACATTTTCATTCAACGTGAACCGGACATGGCCAACGGTGCTCCTGCGAGAGTCCCGCGAAGACCTGTCGACTTCAAAGGTTGGGACTGTGCTGTATTGATAGAGTAGCCCAAACGACGTAAAGACCAATTGTCTACGAACGAGTTTGCAGGAAGTCATGGCTGTCCCATGCCAGGAATATACCATTGCTGACAATGTAGAATAACTTCAGCGATTTGTTGAAGCAGTACCTAGCAGAAGCAGCAGCACCCTNNCCCCCCCCCAAAAAAAAAAATAAAAACATAAAAATAAAATAAATTACAATACAATAAACATAATAATAATATAGGCAATTATTAAGGCCCCTATATTAACCACGACCGGCTTCTTCGGCCACTCATGCCTCTGGGAAACATGATCCCACACAGAGCGCTGCACGCATGCCGGGCTCCTTACCTCGACAGTCGTTCGCCGCTAGCCGAAGCCAGGACCCAAACGTCCCCTACCTCTGACTCCTGTACTCCGATGTCTCCTGATAAGAGCGCACAGTTTTGGTAACGGTACTGACTCCTGCAATCATCACATGTCAAGACTGGTAACAATACCATATAATACAATATAGCATACATATATATATATATATACACATATAATGAATATATAGTAGGATGAAAACTCCGCTCCCCGCCCGGAGCCTTGGCACCTTCTCCTAAAAGGCGCTGGGCCCTTGCAGCCGCCCAGCTGTTGCCCTCGATTGCGAGCACCTGCACCCGAAGGCTCAGCAGCACAGCGTGCGCGGCTTACAGCAAGCGTAATTGCCAAACACTGGGCAAGAAGGGGTGCTGAACCACAGTTCGGAGGCGTATGCAGATTTGAGGCATGAGGGACTGTGAGTTCCGAGATGAGGGAATCAGGGAGCACCTAAGGCTGAGGGCCAACGGCTCGGGCTTTGCGGGCTAGATTTCTAACATCGACCTTGAAAGGGGAAGCAAATGGAAGCATGGCTTCGTTCAGCCTCAGCGATATGCCTCAAACAAGAAGCCACGGCTGCTCCGAAGCTTGCCCTTTAACGCTTGAAGGAAGACAGCTACGAAAGCAACGCCGAAGGCCTTATCCGCGCCCTCCTCAGTGCAGATGCGTGCAAAGGGCGCATAAGCACCGCAGCCGATCTCCAGAACCACCATCGGGTCACCTGGTGGCGCTAAAACGGCATTCGAAGCCCGACACAAGATGGCATCCCAGGCACTTTGCCGGCTCATCATCCTACCAACAGCGATGCTTCGGAGCATCGGCCGTTTGGCTCTTCAGAATTCAAAGCAGTTCCCCACAATTCGACTGATCATGTCTCCCTCTGATTTTACTGCTGGCAGGGCACCTCTAAATTCCAGGCGCTTCGCACAACGCTGCAGTGCCCTGACTGCCAGTAGCTATCGTCACTCACACTTGCAGTTAAGGTCGTTTCAGCCTAGACACTCGCAGCGCATCCCAGAACCTGCTTCCCAGAGTAATCAAGCAGCACACATAGCTGGTGCGAAGACTGCAAGACCCTGCAAGACTGCGTAAACAGCACTGAACGGACTCGAACGAAGCGGCTGAAACCCACAAGAGCCGTCAGTTTGCAAGAGCTCCAACCCCTGGAATAAAGCTCTGAACCTCCAGGATGCACACTGAGAGGTCTGTCAAAAAAAGTGTGGGTCCTCCGGAAAGATGCCGACTTCTTCTCATCACTGGCCATCATGGCATAGCTCAGAAGACTATAACCTCGCTCACCCTTTTCGAATGATGGAAACACACTTCAAGTTAACGACTGCAGATCCCTGGATGAAGAAATCTGAAGAAGTGTATTTCATGGAAAACGAGGTCAGTCACGAAGATGGCACTGCAGAGAGCGTCTATAAGGTTGATTGATAATGGTCTTGGGTTTGAGAGCGATTCTTGTCTTGTGCATAAGGGCTACATCCATCAAAGATGATGGTCAAAGGGCTATCAAAGTGAGACTTTGGTGTCCTAGGGTTTTGCAGAAGGGCCGATGCAGAACCTGTAGGCAGGACTCCTGGCAAACCTTCCCAAACATCTGCGAAATTGCAAGATGAACTCCAGCTTCCTTCATGCAGTGTCGTTGGCAAGCTGAGGACCCAGGGCTAAGCTGATGATGCTTGTGTTGGTGGTAGCGTGCTGATCCCCATGCTGGCTGTTCGCGCTGGTAGTGGGTCGGGGGTGGCCGTGCAGGTCTGTCTTTCAGCTGTCGTTGCCGAGAAGCGTGTGTTGAAGGTCGTCACATCCGTTCGAACCGTCCTACCGAGAGTTGCACGATGTTGCACGGATGTGAGATCGTAGGTCGCAACGTGACTACGTGGCGGCAACTCGATGCTACTCCGCACAAGGCTGCAACTCGTGGCCCACACACCTCGCCTGTACTTCTTCCCAGCCACAGAACGGCCAGCACGCCGCAGCCCCCAAACAAAGAGCGCCACGAACCAATTCCAAGCCTGCGCGGGTTGTCTGTACGTAGGTTTCCAGTGTCGTGTTCAAGTTAAAGGACTCCGTCTAGTGCGCACTGATTCTGGTGCCTTCCCCAACAGTAACAGAATAATCGTGGAACATTCCCTTGCGCGTATCTGCGCGTATGCGGTTTGGAGGCGCCGCAGGAACAAGCTGCATCACTGTGCTACCAGCGCATCTGACATCAGTCTGTACGATCCTCCTGTCCACGCCTGAGACAAGCTACGGCAGGAATCTGTGCAACACGCAAGTGGTGTGCACTTCAGTCGAAGACTCTCGTGTCGAGGGCTTCGTTGAAGACCTATGAACAAATCCGAGTATAAATGGCCTCCTCCCACTGCCACCACAAAGACTGCCACGACGGCGGGTTGGCTCTCAACCTACCTGACGGTAGTACATCGAAGTGTGTCTTGGCACGTCGCTTCTCGAGAGCGACAAACAGCAGAGCGATTCTAACAAGCTCGAGCATGCACATCCACATCACATCACGTTGGGCCGGGCCTCTGCATTGGCTGCGACTGCTGTCCCGACGTCCTCGCGCTGCAGTCGCCAGAGGTCCAAATGGCGCTGCCTCAATCCGGGATTGATCGACATACCAAGACTACCTATCACCACTTACGCCGAGATGTTGGTATATACCTCGACACGTAGCATGCCTGCGCCCACCATGACTATCAGCTCGAGCTATTACTCGAATCGCTGTGTTACAGCATCTTCTTCAATACACACAAAACTTCGCTAACGACCTCCTTCAGCGACATCGCATCTCCTTGCTGATATGCTGCGGTGCCCTGCTGTCCCGTGAGAACGGCGCCAACATGGCAAAAGCTCGCCATGGATGCCGCATGGCCGCCTGCGATGCCTGCCCCTCCATCTACTCTTCGGGTACTGTGCAACTGGGCTCATCCTTGGAAGTTTCAGCTCATGTGCCATAACAGTCTCTTAAAACAAGCAACCGGAGGGTCTGGCAAACCATGTAGTGCAGCATACACACCCTCTTGAAGCTTGACGCATCATGCAGGATCGCACGGAGCTAATTCTAGACTATGGTCGCGGCAATGTCCCTTTATGCTGGAACTGGCTGTGACAACTCGAGACCTTCTTCCGAAAAGGCAGCAGCTTCAAAACACGGAGGCTGTTCATGCTCTGGTTTGCCAAAATTGTATACATGCTAACAACAATTGTGCATACAGATATACCTTGATGCAGACAAAGATACAGACGCGGACATAGATAGAGGTATAGACATAGATAAACATGATATCAATCCAGATACAGGGAAAAGTCACAACTTCCCCCTATGTTCCGCCCCCCAACCCACCCTAAACCCTAAACCCTAAACCCTAAACCCTAAACCCTGACCCGGCAGCGTCTGAATGAAGCCGGAGGCGACCGGTTCTCAGTGGCTTCCGCCTCCATGAGCGCCTCGCGTCTTCGCTCCGGGAGTTTAGGGTTCAGGGTTTAGGGCTTATAGGGTTTATAGGGTTTATAGGGCTTATAGGGTTTAGGGTTTAGGGCTTTGAACTTCGGGATGCATATTCGACGGAAGGGGTTATTAGTGTTATACTGTGTTGTGGTTAGGATTATGCTCATGAGTAATGCCATTAAGAACTACTACTTAGTACTTAGCATGGGTGTGATTGTGACTTCTATCCCGCTTCTGCTGGTCATGTTAAAGATGCTGATGGTGAAATTCATAACACCTCCCACTACTCTACTACGGCTGGTGCTGCTGCTGCTGCTGTTACTACTGCTACTACTACGAATAATTCGACTACTACAACTAATACTTCCACTACTACGACGACGACAACGACTACAATCCCTAAGCCCACATTGGCCCAAAATACAAAGCCCGAAACCCCAACATTCACAAACTCGCCATACCCATGGGAAGGCGCCACGGCCAAATCGACAGCTGTTGCCCCATGGCCCCGAAACCCCAAACCCAGAGACTCCAAAACCCCTCAATTGAGGAATATACCTTAAATTATAGTAGGATCCGGAGTCTCTGGGAAACCCCGAAATGGGCCCCGACTCCAACAGAAGCGAACCAGCCTTGAGTTGCTGCTCAGCGCGGTCCCTCTCTTCGGCTGCATAGAGCTCTTCGATCTGGTCAGTATATGTTATATATATACACACATAGATATAGACGCACGTACATACATACATACATACATACATACATACATACATACATACATACATACATATATATATATATATGTATATACACTGACATATATATATATATAGAGATGTGTATACATTGACATAGATATATATATATATACACACACACGATGTTCTTTTCGTTTTTACTTGTCTAGGGCTTGAGGGCTGGGATCGTCGGCTTTAGAGGGTTTGGGGGTAGCAGAGCTGTCGGCACCCGCTCAGTTTGGGATGGTGAGCTCAAAGATAGGAGCGGCTGGGGAGGCTGTTGAATCTACTTGAAGGATCATGGGACTTAGTAACTAGGGTTATAAATAAGGTAACTATAATTATAACCCTAATTAGGGTACTTATAACCTTACTTACTAAGTCCCATGATCCTCTAAGTAGTGCTTGTCTTCATGAAGTTGTACTGAGCGTTCCAGAATTCCGGAATGCTTGCTTGCATCGTTCGCTTCGTCGAACTTGTTGCGATGCTACGGCTTCCAGAAGCTTGAACGAGTACGACACCGTACCTTAGAAGCTTGGGCAGATTGCATTCCGAAGCCACAGCTGCATCTTTCGTACATCATTTCTTACATGCAGTCTCACTTCGGACCACCATCGTTGCCACTGTACCATCGCAGCATGGTGCAGTACGCTGTGCGACACCGGGAGGCGGGAGGCCCTTCTCAGGAAGAGTTGATGGATGCAACATGCAACATCAGCTGACAGGTAGATCTGCCCCGCAACAGCCTGGAGGCCTCTGTATCCGAGCTTGAGATGTGCTGTCTCACTGCAAGATCCCAGACACAATGCCTCCCGTCTCTCGATCTCCTTGTCGATAATCTGGACAATGGTCGTGTAGCCAAGACGCTCAGCCACCTGCAAGCAGTTTTGCTTCGGGAACGGCCTAGCCCCAAGCTGCAAGCCCTGTCGACACGTCGATGACTCGTGAAGTTCTTGGTCAAGTACCCAACATTCACTCTGGTCGCCGAAACGCGCTTGTCTTCAAGTCGATTGACTAGCGCAGTCGTGTCGCTCTTTCCGAGACAAAAGTCACAAAACTGTTCTTGGATTTGCAGCCTTTGTGTCAAACCGAAATAGATTGGAGAGGAGATCCCCAAAATGCACCTCAACCACCGACTAGCTGAGGGGTGAATGGTCTCTGCTTCAAGACATCGGGCAGGGATGTGAACTGAACCCAGTTGCAGTCGTCACCGTCATTTGCCAAGGTCATTCGATTGCACCTTCTAAAACGCGATTATGATATCTGGTACTTCTTGTCCCCTCGCCTTCCAACCTTTCACCATAGGACCTTAGGAGAGCAAAAGCACATCGGGCACCCCAACAACCTCGAATCCTCAGGAATCCGAAACTCGAGGTATGCAGACCCAAAAGAATGTGCCCCAGTTCCAAAAACTGCCAGAAGATTTTGGTGTGTATGTCTCTATATATATAAAGGGAGGAAAATATGCAATTTCTGCTTATTCAGCTCATATATATATATATAGATATAAATATAATATATATATATATATGTATATATATATATATACATACTTGTTTATACACGCAGATACACATGCATATACATGTATATCTACATGTACCTGTAGGTGCAGATGTAACTGTAGAATCATAATGTACATGTACATGTATATGTATACCTTTATGAAAGTATGCGAAAGCAAGTAAACGAACTAAGTGAGTAAGTAAGCAAGCAAGAAAGCAAGCATGTAAGCATTTACGCATGCATGTATACATGTATGTAGGTGTGTATGGATGGGTGCATGCATGCAAGTAAGTATGTAAGTATGTATGCATGTATGTGCATATATATATATATATATGTGTATATGGTATGTCATACAATACACAATACTTGTTCTGTTACATAAGTTACATGTATACATACACACATACATACGTACATACATACATACATACCTACTTACATACATATGCACATGCATACATACATGCATACATACATACACACATGCATATGCACATAGACCGAGCTACTCATCTATGTACATGTACACGTACATGTGCATGTACTTCCAGATGCATCTGTATCAGGGCATGTGTATGCGTGTGTGTGTGCATGTATGTATGAACGTACGTGGGTACGTGGGTATGTAGGCATGTAGGCATGTACGTATGTATGTATGTATGTATGTATGTATGTATGTATGTATTAACAATATCTCCGTCTATATATACATGTATACATATATGTGAGTATATATATATATAGATAGATATGCTGCTAGCGATTAGACTCAGACAGGGTCGAAAGCCAGTGCCTCGCCTTTCGCGGTGTTTGGCCACGAATGTTCTCAGCGACCGCCTGGGGGTGAGAAATAACGGCGAGACGGACTGCTCGGAGCGGTAAAGAATGGTACCTATAGTCTGCATTGTAGATCCTTTTGGGGGTACCTTATAAAATCGAGACTATATGTAGTTTGATTGTGTCCATGCAGTAAAGCAATGTATGTCGAGGACTTTAGGAGAAGCTTTGCACGCTTTTCAACACTGGGCTCTTGGCATCAGCCCTGGCTGCCAACAGTGCCCTCACGACCTCTTCCTGGCCGCGGCGAAATTATGCCCTCGGTGTTTTAATCCGACATCTCAACTACGCCGAGAACCCTGCTACGGAAATGAGACCAACTTACATTCCTTCCTCTGAGGCTGTGATGGAAAAGGCACGATCTAATATATCATCTATATATGTAGTAAGATTACCAATAGTATCAGATGTGTAATATGTACTATATGACACATAATATATAAAGACATGCCAAGGCGGGGCTCTGCCGAAGTAGGTCGCAATGTGGATGGGCGCTTGCTCGCAGGTGTCCCTGGAATTGCACTCGTCTCATTTCATGGGGACATCTCTCCTGAACATGCAGGATTTTTATGCGCACAAAAATCATGCATGCTTCTGGGGAGGTTCCTTGTCTGAATTCACTGGGCCGGATGTATGCCATTGGCCCCTCTGGGAAGTCGCCTCATGTCCACGGCTGCACCGGCCGTGATCAGCGTCTGCAGCGAGTGTATCTCGGCGCCGCACACTGAAGCGAAGAGGCTCCCGGTCACCCTTGCAGCCCTTGGCCTTGCCCCTCCACCATCAAGAAGCTACGAGTAGCAAACATTAGTTGTATTTACCTTGATGCAGCAACGGTTTGTGAGCAAAAAACTCACAGTATACACAGAATCAGCACTAGTGCGTTCCTTGCCATGAAAGACTGGAGGATGCTCGAACTTCGGGTTGCAAGAATGCAGTCCCCGCGGACACAGCCCATTCTCCCATTGGTGGTACTATTGTCAGCGTTTACAGTAGGGGGTGTATGTGTGCCATTAACAAAAATATTGTATATATATATATATAATATATATATATATGATATATATATATATATAATATATATATATATATATATAATATATATATATATATATAGTAAAAACTATATATATATACACATATAATACATATATATATATATATATATAAATATATATGTATATATGTATTGTATAGGTATATCATGCTGGTGCCCACATCACAGCGGCTTTGCAGCAGGTAGCCGCTAGCCCCACCAGCACGGCGATCCGAAACCCAAACGCGTGAACGCCAAACCCCGGAGACCGAGGCTTGAAAGCCGGGGGGTTGAAGGGGCAAACCATTTCAAGGCTATGCTGTGCTAGTCAGTAACTACAGTAACTACAGTCGCTACACTGATTTTCAGATCATACTTGTCTTATCATGTCTTAGCTCTCTAAGAGCAATCCCGGAATTCTCAGCCCAGCACTGCGCCCTCGCGCGCAGCGCGATGGAGGGGCCCTTGCCCTGCAAAGTGTGGTAGGATGTGGTGAATGTGGTGAATGTAGTATAGTAGTCGCTAGCAATAGTAGCCAGAAACTCAGAGACAGTCATGACTAGGACATATATATATATATATATATATTGATATATACATATATATATATATATATACATACACACATAAACCTATGAACCAAGTGTCCCGCTATCGGCGGGAAGCCTGCAAGACGGAATCCTGACTGTGGACAGATTTGCTCAGGAAACGCCCACCCGATGCAGGCACATGGTGCCGAAATCGCGAGGCTTTGGATTTTTTGGAGCTTAAGGCCTCGAATAACTAAAGCCCTAAACCCTAATTTAAACCCTAAACCTCGGGTTGGCCTGTTTTGGGCTGGCCAACTTTCCATGTAGGGGGGGTTCTGGAGTTCGAAGTTGCTCATCTTGCAATACCAGCGCTTGCGGCTCATGATCGGGGCACAGCTTTTCTACATGCAAACCTATGTCTACATCTATATGGGAGTTTCCGAAAATTAGGGTATCCTATTTGGGGGTCCTTATAATAAGGATCCTACTATTTAGGGTACTATATTAGGGCCCCTATTTTCTGAAACCCCCATATCTATCTAGTTTCAGAGGCTCATGGGCCAATTCAGTCCTTGGTCTTTCGCGGACAATCGAACACAGCAACACCTGCTCGGAACCTCTCCGCATTCCGAGAGCTGCACTATGTTATGAAAACCTCGTCTACAATCTACAGTCCTGAGATCTGTCATGTCCATCGACGGAACCCCTAAGTGCCAAACTCAGAAGCACATCTACAAACTCCAAGAACCCAGCAACTCATTTTAAATGTCAGCCTCCGGCATCTTTGATCTGAGGGTCTGCACGAAGTGACTGCCAGCAGAACAGGCTTCAGATTCAGGGATCCCAATTTGGGGGTTTCCGATTATTAGGGGTACCTTATTTTGGGGTCCTTATAATAGGGATCCTAATATTTAGGGTACTATATTAGGGTCCCCTATTTTCGGGAACCCCCATTTGTTTACAGCGGGGTTTCAGAGCGGATGGGCAGTCAGTGCCCTTCTCGTTGCAAGGCTACCAGCTTCGATACTCCGTGCTAGCGGTGAGGCGCAGGTGAATGTAGGAGCCTTAATAATTAGAATAGGGTTTTGGGCGTTCCTTATTACACTTATAGTATACTATACGCCAAACCCTATTCTAATTATTAAGGCCCCTTTATTACTCTTCAGAAGGGATCAGGGGAGGATCCTTTGAGCAGGTTCCCCATTTGTTCATACTCTTGGGCTAGCTTAGGTCGAATCCGCGTCTGCCCCGACCTCATTATACTAGAATTATAATAAAGGAACCCCTAAAATAGTACAGGTAATTATGTAGGCCCCTACAGTATTCCCGTCGGAGTCGCAAACTCTGAATGCAAAGGTTATTAGCATTGAGCAACGAATCGAACAAACCGAAGCAGTACAACATGCAACGCTCAACGCCAGTTGCCGCTGGTCCGCTAGTCATCGGTAGTTCATCGGTGCTAGTATCATCCGAGTCATCACTAGCCTCATCATCAGCATCGTCATCATCAACATCATCATCATCATCACCATCATCGTCATTCCCACCATCATCAACATCAACATTCCCACCGTCATTGAAACCAATGTGTTCATGATTTATCTTCACGGTCATCCTCACCATCATCATCGTCACCACCATCATTGACACTATCGCTTTTCTTATCATACTCATGTTCACGATCATTTTCATCATCATCATCATCATCGTCACCATGCTTGCCAACATCGTCATTACCGTGATCCGGGGTTATGACCAACATTTTTACGGCTGCCGACATCACCATCATCACCATGAACCCCCAAACATCACCATCACCATCATCAGCAGCAGCATCATGACCGCCACAGTTGTCGGAATTGCCATGTTGTATGTGATCTTCGTCAACCTGTCGGTCTCTGAGATGCTGACCAACAGCATTTGGACCACTTTGAGCTTGTGACTCCTGGCACGCCGCAGCGGAGGGAACATCACAAGACAAGGCTTGAAACAAAGCCCGGCCCCGCAACTCCGGTACATAGGGTTCCATTCAACAAGATGCCACAATCCCATGACTGACTTCTGCGACAGGAGTCTTGCATGTTCTCACAAACCACGTACGCGGTTCTCAGACGTCACATCGGCGAATATTTCGTGTCCCACCGCTGAGACTTGCGAGCTAGTTGAGCACTCGTTTCACATACATATATACATATATGAATATAGACAGGTATATTTTTATATGTACATACTTATACATATGTATATATATATATATATGTATAGTTGCATATAGTTGTGTATAATCACATGTAGGTTTATTTTTGCTATATGTATATATATATAGCTATATGAAGTTATGTACAGTTGTATACAAATTAATATGCACATGCGATTGTGCTTACAGAAGTCAGTCGATGCTTGATTTTCCCTCTCAGCTGAGGCCAGAACTGCACTGCAACATGCAGGGCTGTTTCGAAGGGGATGCCGCCGACTTCGTTGACGTCTGCCTTGTGGGCTGCACATCTTTCAGTCACACCATCTGTACTGCAGCTTCCACACCAACTTCTGGCTCGCGTCTCAACCAAGACAACTGGATCCGAATGATGTGCCTGTACCTATAGTCTCCATTGTAGTTCCTTTTTTTGGTTTAACCAAATTATATATTAAGGATCCTATAAGGAAACCCCAAAAAGGAACTACAATGGAGACTGTAGGTATATTGACTTTAAGGACATTCAGCGTCTCCCCCCCCCCCCGTCTCGGCACATTTCCCGCCTCGTACCGCGCGAGTAGCTTGATGGCTTCTCTGTGTCCATCCCGGGCAGCATACAAGATAGGTGGCTGCCTCACTTTGTGACGGAGCTTTGGCAACCTCTGCTGCCTTGCCTGAATCTCCGTGGCCTGAAGCGGCTTGAAAAAGGAGTCTAAATCACCCAGAAAGCAAAGAAATGATGCCCGAAATCATCCTCATCATCTGAGGCCTGATAGCCACATGATAGCCACATGAACCAACCCTAAACCCTAAACCCTAAACCCTGTGTCATATTCAAGCCCCAAAGTCCCAAGGCTCCACCACTCTGAACCGGCGGTAACTAGCGAAGGCCTCTCGCTTTGCAACCCTGATCCCGAAGCTCCAGGCTTCCAGTCCACGGTCTACCTACAGTCCCCATTGTAGTTCCTTTTTGGGGATACCTTATAAAACCCATGATAGTTATATATATATATACATATATATATATATATGGTTAAACCAAAAAACTACAATGGTAAAACCCAAGCCTGACGGCGGGCTGCTTGAACCCTAGCTTGGGATCCTCAGTCATATGGGAGTTTCCGAAAACAAGGGGTACCATATTTTGGGGTCCTTATAATGCAGATCCTACTATATTAGAGTTCCCCATTTTCGGAAAGCCCCCCATCCTAAGCCCTTGTCCTTGGCCTCAAAGCAAGCACAAGCCTGGCAAATCCCCAAACCCTGGAATCGCAAAACCCAAAACCCTTTAAACCCTACAGCTTACACTCTTAAGCCCGCAAACCCTTAAACTCTAAAGTACCCTGAAACCCCTCTTTCAAGTCCTGAATAGGGCCCGAGCTCCACTTCATCCAGGCTATCCCGGCCGCCGGCTGGCACCCCGAGCTGGAGCAGGCCCTGCGGTTTCAATGCTTGAGCCTTCAAAATTCGAATGGGGTTTTGGGGTATGCCATACTTTTAGACAGACTATAAGGGGATAGTTGCTCTGTTGTGTCTTTTGGCTTTGGGTGTTCAGGTCTCTACGTTTGTAGGGTTTGGGTATGAGATACATAAAGGGATATTCAATGAGTTTCGGCGTCAGGGAGCAGAAGGCTCACCTCGGGTAGAGTGTGCAAGCTTTATGGGGCTATAAACTGTTACACCTTTGAGTGCTTTGGTTTTGCTAATGCTTTGTAGAGTGGGGAGATCCCCACCACCCAACGACAGCTTCCTTCATCCAAGCACCTACACATCAATCTCTGCTCCATTGAGACCGCTGCTGTCTCAACTTGTACTCTACACTTCTCCCTTGAACAGCCTGAACGGGGCTCTGCTGGCCCTAAACCCTACACACCCAAATGAATCCTCATGAACCTTCATAAATCCTAACAGAAACCCCAAGCCAGCCCGGCTCCTGCATGGCTTCGAAGTCGCCCTTCGAAGCCAAATACCTGACTGAACGGGGGGGAATACAACAAGATTGCCGAGTTCGATCTTAGTAATGGTAATGGTAATAGTAGTAGTAATAGTAAGCATAGTGGTAGTAGTGGCGATCGTAATGGATGCTACTTGTTCTTCTTGATCCATAGCAGTGGCCGTAGTCGAAGTAATTAGCAGCAGCAGTCGAAGTAGAAGCAGTCCTGCGCGCTGTGGCAACAGAACATAAGGCTCGAGCACACCTCCAGTCTCAAAATGCAACAGCTTAGCCAGAAAAGCTACAACCATTAACACTGTGAGAAACCTGTTGCAGGGGTTTTTACACAATGGACCTGGCTACTTAGTTGCGATTTTTTCCTTGCAGAGCCCGTGAGCTGTGAAAGTAACAGGGCTGCTGCCAGCAGCCAGCATGTGTCAGATCCAAGGGGGCTGACAATCGCCATACTGAAACACGGGGCAAAGAGGGGTGCACTTTCCCGAAGGATCCACGTACTTGATCTGGCCGTTGCTTTTGCACCTGCAGCAGGCTTTCTTGCCCACCTCCTCGTGGTTGCCAGACTCCTGGATCAAATGTTCATAGATCTCCGCTTCTTGGTTGCCCTGGACGCCCTGTTGCTGGCCAACACCGCTGCCAAGCTGAGCCTGATCTTGCGACCGAGCCGCCCGAAAACAGGCGACAGTCAGCATGGAAAGAAGCACACGAAGCAACATTGCCATTGCGCACACAAAGGATACTACAGCAACTTCAGGTGAGTACTGTTTGGGAATCAGAGCTCTTCTGGAGCAGGGCCAGCCGACACGGCAGTCACGTCCATGACATGTGGTTCGAGCGGCGCCAAGTCAAGACCACACTGCTGCAACCCTCGAGAAGCAATCTGCATCTGTGTATGTGTGTGTGTGTATATATATATATAAGAATTCACCGTTTTTACATACATATACACACATACATATACATATACAAATACATATACATATTCGAATACATATACATATGCTTACACCTATACATATGCTTACACATATACATACACATATACATTTACATTTACATATGCATATACATATACATATACATATACATATACATATACATACATACATATATATATACATATATTTACAGGTTTGTTTGTTTGTTGATACATGTGTATATATGCATATATAAGAACAAATGTATGTAGGTATATATATATATATATATTCACCTATAGGATACATAAGAACATGAGTAGCTAATGCACGTGTGTGCATATGTATGACAGTGCATCCGACATACTACACTTCATTATGTACAGCTCTACACATACAGGTAGACGTTATACGGCTTGTCTATCTGTGAACTTGCTTTTTTTGGCGCGTCTGTTCTAGCTATATTGGGATACTCGGATACACCCTTGCTGCATGTTTTTGTCCCCTAAACCCTAAACCCTACATAGACCCTAAACCCTAGCAAAGCTTGTATGGTACCTATCGTATCAACTCAGGACCCGGGCCCTGGGAGTCTCGGAGTGCTTCAAGGGATATCAAGGGATGGCTTTCGGGAGTCGGACTTCTTGGCTTCGAAGGTCAGTTTAGGGTTTAGGGTTTAGGGTTTAGGGTTTAGGGTTTAGGGTTTAGGGTCAGATGTTGGGACTGGTCTAACTTGTCTTCAACGGCGCCGCCAGAATGAGAGCATCGTTAGGAATAAGACTACGGTCAGCAAGACCTCATGAACACTGTGCATGAAGGAGCAAGCTGTTTTCTAGATGGTCCGACTAAAGGACTCACAAACAAATATTTGGGAGAACAGAAGAAACCCCAAGGACTTCCTACTACCTACTTGTATGATGAAAACACAGGGAAGGCCCCTTGCAGTTCGCAGACTCTTTGGGCTATCGCACTTCGAGGCTTGGGATGCAGGAACGGCGAGGTGTTGAGGGGAGTCCCAAAGGTTCGGGGATGACAGCGCGAAGGACTTCCAGGCTCTGGGCTTCTGGGAATTGAGGCAGTCTCGAGTGCAACATGGTGGAATGCTATCCTCCTGTATTTTCTTGGGGGTTCCTTATTATTGTATAGTATACCCCAAAGTGGAATGCTATCCTCCTGTATTTTCTTGGGGGTTCCTTATTAACTATTGTATAGTATACCCCAAAACCCTTTTTCTAATTTCGGACCAGAAGGCAGTCTCAACTCCTGCGGGCCCGGAGGGGGAATCCGGGTGGAACCTTCGGCTGCCCTAAGCCCTGAACCCTGGCATCCACTCAAAGTGGAGATACGGTTCATGATATAAATCCTGCATTACCTTAAGGACCCTAAACTATGGGAATTATGGGACATTCCTTATTCTGGGTAATAAAGGATGTATATCATCAGCCGTACAGTGAGGCTCAGGACCTGGCCTAAGATAGGCATAGCCTCCGCCAAGCCTCGAATCGGAGGCGCGTCACAGAAACAACACTGGCTGCGTTTGTCTAGGTCCTCCTTCCCTCGTTCGAAACCGGAGTACCTCGATTCTGACTTACACCACCGAACAGAGGTGGCAACGGGTCAGACCAGGTCCGCAAGGCTTGCAGCTCAACATTCACATCGCTGGGACAAGCCGCTTCTCTCCTTCACCCTGTCTCTCGGTCTCTCTCGTGCGCTCTTCTTCTCCCTCTCTGCCTCGAAATCCTTAAATTATTACTGACCGATGCCGCTGTGAGTTGTGCCCCATCACTGTCGAGTCAGCGACGGGAATGGCCACAGGAACTTGCGAAGGAAGGCAGCCGTCTTGTTAAACTGGCCGCTGCTGAAGTGGCTGGTCGAATGATTTGGCCAGGGGGCTCAAGGTCTCGATGGCTTTGCTGTGCGAAAACAGCAAGGTGCTTCAGAAGAAGGATGAAGAAGGCTACACACTACGCCCCTAGACCTTCAAGGAAGCAGCAGCTAGAGACCGCTACAGCTTGATCTCTGTAAGATACTCGTGACACCGAAAGTCTAGTTCAATAGCTGTGAACTTTACATGTCATGTCGCCAGAATTTCAGTGAGTACAGGCGGCAGAAGGTGTCCGAGTCGACATGTACCAAAAAACTGTTCTGTCCATCAGGGCGAGGTATTCAACAACTGCATCTGCAAGTGCAGATGACATGAAATACCAGGGCTCACATGTCTCGACTCGAAACAACACATGTCAACATGCGGGAGATTCACTCAATCCTCAACCTCGCAACTAAATCCTATACCGTCAACGTTCTCAACGCTGAACCTTTGACATCAAAGACTACACTTCGCAAACCCTATCTAGATCCTAACCTCATCAGTCTTGATTACTGTAAACAGGCCAGCTCAACAGCACGGAGAATCTCCTGGCGCGAGCTTGCCGGAACTCCTTTATAGGGCTCGGGGGAACACATGACTGGCTGGCGAGGGCGGCTACATAATAGCTTGAACCTCGTACGCTCTTACACACTGAAATCTATGAAGCCCAAACTTATAAACATTACAGCTGATAGAAATCATAGAAACCCTAAACCCTAAGCCCTAAGCCCCCAAACCTGAACC
>CAJNDV010005546.1:81412-92603 GCA_905221635.1 Symbiodinium sp. CCMP2456 | reverse complement strand
CTACTCCTACTCCTACTCCTACTGCTACTCCTACTGCTACTGCTACTGCTACTGCTACTGCTACTGCTACTGCTACTGCTACTGCTACTGCTACTGCTACTGCTACTGCTGCTGCGACGACTACTACTACTACTACTACCACCACTACTCTATCTACTACCACCGCCACCGCGACGCAGACTGCTATCGCTACCGCATGAAACCTTGAGAGTTAGTAGCATGAGAATATTGAATATCATGGCAGCATGAAAGTATAACAACTCGAGTAGCGAAAGCCGACGCAAAGCAGTGCATGTCTTCACATTCTTCCCTTCCCTCACCCTGCCCTGGTCATGATTCAACAGACTTCACATGCGTGGTGCCTAACGGTGGAGATGTATTTTGAACTCGCAAGCAACCCGAGTATTACATATTGTTGCATGATGATGTTGCGAGTGCTCGTGTAAGAAAAGACAAGGCCTCAGAGTGGACATTGCGAAATCTTTTCTTGGACTTGCATCCTGCAGTCCATCGGGATCTAGAGGTCGCAGCGGGAACGCCGGAGGACTTCCCGAGCCGAAGATTCGCAGAATTCGGAGCTGAGCGCTAGCTGCGAGAGGTTCCAGTGCAGAAACCTGTCAACAAACTGCTGACACGGAACTGCCTGCGGATTCTTCGCTTTGCTGATCCTGCCTGGCTACCAGATGCATCACTGGCAAGTCGAAGCCAGTACAGCTGCCAAATGAACTTGCGCATGTCATCATCGTGGCCAAGGCAGCTGAGTGGAACACATGCTGCGAACCTCGTTTCGGGAATCTTGCAGCTTCCTAAATGCCGGAATCTTCTGACTTTAGTTGGGATTCCTCGAGATTTATGAGGACTATCCTTGGTGCCAGGGCAGTGCGATCCATGCCTCACTCTGGGCGGCAGTGTTACGAACACGGGCTCCGAATGGCCTTTTGCATCTGCTACTCTTCCCGACGGCAGACTGGCCGCAAACCACATGCAGAGAGTCATGTACTGTTTGTCTGATTCAGCAGGAACAGTCGTCGGCAAACTGCAGGCCTTGCCTGCTCTCATACTTCGAAATGTCGACGAAGCCAAACGCACAAGGAAACGACAGAACACGACACCAAACAACAATCTATGTTTCTGGGAGCCTGCAGTTTATGCTGCACAGTTGATGCAATTCTTGGCAAATCCTCCGACAGTGCCGTACCACGCGGCAATGCGCAAGTTCCAGTCCTAAGGCGCCGGCCAATCTCCGCCATCATCTGCCGAGACCGCTGTCTGGATTTTCGCATTATCAATGCCTCCCAGTGCTAGCCGTTCTTTGGCGGTCTCCAGTCTTTCTCGCTCTCGTGCATGCTTCGTGTCGGCATGTTGGAAAGAAACGAAGGGTCGTGTGCAGGAGCGTGTACGGCAAACTCGCAGTCTCTGTGCTTCAGCGGCCCGTGGGATCTTCATCGCAACTGCCAAAACACCCTCCAAGTCCTTCAAACATCGCCTCCCCACTCGAAAGGCGGTGGCAGCACTCGCTGTCGGACACAACGATCTGGCACTTAGCGAAACAAGTCTTGCAGCGACTTCTTTATTGGACAGCGTCTTGGCACTGCACGCCCATGGATGTGCTGCTTCCATACCACGCAAACATCCGAGAATGGGCCACCACTGTTCTTTGCAGCTTGAAGCCCAAAAGAGTCGACGCAAACGTGAGCCTGAACTAGCCTGAACTCTCAACCCCCAGCCTTGCCTCAAGACCCGTCCGAAACCCGCAAACGGAAGAAATGGGGCCTGGACCTTGTTTCTGTTCTTCTCGGCTCCGGGGCACCGAAGCACGTGTTGTACTGATGGGATTCGCATAAGATTCTGCTTACAGTTTGGCATCTGCGGAACAGACCCTCAAGAACAACCGCTTTCCCGTAGTACCAAGACGACATCCAGCGGCAATATTAAAATCTATGTTTGTACCTGATTAACAGAGACACTGGGGATAGCTAACAGGTTTGAGCTGAAACCAGGGCCTCCTTCTCCTCTTCCTCGAACTGCATGTAACACTTTGGTAGTACGACTGAGACTGTCTCTACGCTGTGAAGCTACTGAGCACCGGAACCGAAAGTTTGTGCGTACCCAAACCCTCTGCAACATGCTTGGTCCACCATGTGAGACTAAGGCAATGAGACGGCAGCATCTCTGCAGTTCTTGGCCGACCCGTAGAACATGGCGAACTCCCGGATCAAAATGCGACGGTACAGTCCAACCTCTGACCGAAAACCTGTCTGCAGCTCGAAGCCCCCTCCTGCGCCCGAAAGTTTTACCCTCACTCCACACTGCCTTCCCTGGCTGTGCATCTCAGTTAATGGCCGTGCAAGGCTTCAGTTGTGTAATACTGAGGTCACGTACTTGCACAAACACGATGCCGCTGTGCCTGTCAACCTTTGATACTTTTTGTGCGTGACCGATACTCGAATTCATTCCGATCTGCTTCCGACACATAGAACGCAATCAACGGAGGTCAAGTCCCTTGCTTACCTGCAGAAATTGAAAGTTCCACGCGCACCGAGGAGCCATTCGACTCACATCTTGCATGCTGGTATGCAGCTGTGCGGTGAAAGCAGACACTGATATGGCCCTGGCCCTCATGCAGTCACATGCACCTGACAACATCATCATCGATCAGATCGTCAGCTTCTTGATTGAGATTCGCCGCCTGGAGTACAGCTGTCTGTCTCACAGCAGAACTCGTCCACAGCTTCTGATGGCGACCACAGCTAACGAAACTACTATAAACGGTTTGGCGGTGAAGAGTCTGTCGCGGCTGCAGACTCGGCGGTCGGAAAGACTGCGATGCCGAGCATCACCGGGTCTTGTCTTGGGCTCGGTTGCAATGTGAGTTGTTGGCACGCGTGTATGCGCTACACGGGTATGCAGACCTGTGCCGTGACGTTTGAAGACTGCGACTTGGAACGGCCATAAACACAAACTGCTAAACAAACAAGGACAGCGCTTGCGGCACTTTCTCCTGAAACTACTGAGTTCATAAATCAGGTTCAGATATGTTCATATCCAATCGTCCTTATGCCTAACCAAGACATTGCACAAACAGTTGTCAGAAGGACTGCTCACCCGCACTTTGCTTTCTGCTTGACAATGCTTGACAACTGAGTGTTCCGGCCCCAGAATGCCCGGCAAAGCGTCCAACTGGCGTAATGGTCCATGCTTTTTGCGATGGGCCACAACCTGTGACGAAACAACACGCCAGTCATACCATGTTCCAAGCACAGTGCAGATATGTCCATGACAAGCAATCAAAGCATGCAGTCTTTTCTCTCGGCTGTCGTGGCTGCTGATGTAGGCTGCAGCTGCTTACACCTGCACAAACGCTTCAATTTTTAATTGACAACGATTGCGAGTTTGGGATGAGCTTGGGTGTCGCTGCAAAAAGTCAACCCTGAGCTGCTACAAGAAGGGCGACGGTGCCTTGAAGCCACGGGACTTCCTGCGGCCGCGGCTCTTCTCGAACTTGCGACCCTTTGAGCGAACGTACGGCGCAGTCTTGCCTTGAGATCTCCCAAAAGCCAGCGGTAGCATTGCGGTAGCATTAGGCAAATAGAGGTGGCAGACGGCAAATGCTCGCACACTGTCTCCAAGGAGCTGTTCGGCACGCCCGGCGCCTTGCCGAAGTGGCGTTCTGCCTCACAGCGACGCTTCTTGACATATTTGGCGTTGCAGGTCAGGCCAAACTGGTTGGAACAAATGAAACAGACAGAAGAGGCAAATATAGACACAGAGAGAAAGAGAACGAGAGAGAGAGAGAGGGAGCGAGGCGGCGGGGGAGTGAGGGAGAGAGGCGCATAGAAGACTCCACAAGTGGCGATGGCCTCGCGACCCTTGACTGGGCCACGCAGCAGCACCGTGCCCTGTCGGATCCAACTTTGAGTTGGACTCATCTGCTGACAATAAGAGCGCCTTTCCCAATGGGGAGCGCATGGCCAGCTGGTCGAAAGTGATGCACTCACCACCCGCCTGGCGACGTCGGGCCAACTAGTGTTCAGCTACAATCTTCAACAACCTAACCAATCTTGAGCCTTGGTGATGCGAGCACGGGCGGTCTCGGTAAAGCGCAGGCCGCAGACCGACATCGAAGGAACATCATACAAGCGCTTGTCATCGGTGACCGTGCCCACCACAACTGCGGTCTTGCCCTCTTTGTTGGCCATCTGCTTCGCAAGTTTCGACAGGGACAAGGGCGGACGATTGCGGCCAGACATGTTGAGCCTCTTGCAGATCACCTTGTTGAACTTCGAGTCGGTCCGACGAGCAAGGAACTTGTACAGCTTGCACAGCAGGAGGATGTAAGGGTTGTCGGTCTTTGCTGTGCGAACCTTGTTCTTGACGCGGCCGCCTGCAATAATGTCGATCCCCATGGCGCTTCGCAGTCGTTTATTCCCGTGCTACAGCCAGAGAGTCCTTCCCTTGAGCCAGTTTAGTGTCAAAACCATGCATCTCTTCAAGCCCCTGCCATCTCTCAGGACTGTTGGAGAAAACACGTGCCATCAAGCAGAAAGCCTTCTTGATATCCTCAGATTTCAACCCTTTGATCACAGACATGTCCTCAGGAGAGCGCACCGAACGTTTGCAGATCATGCCAAGTCGTCAATGCAGCGGGATAAAGTTGCAGTCCTTCGCACTGGCATGCTGCAGCAGGGCCAGGGCTGCAAGCTTTCCAGGATCTTTGGACTGCACGAGCTTCAACGCTATTGAGTACCGCCATCGAACAAGAAGCGACTTCAAGTTTAGTCGCTGTAGTTGCCTCTTCGACGTCCCCCGTAGTGTCCGCGGAATTGGCAGGTGAAGGAACTGAACCTACTGGAAGCTTCTGTAAATTTCAACGTGCGAACACGAAGGTCCAAAGGACGAGGACCAAGCGATTGCCACGCTTCGGCGCCGTTTCTTGGATCTCCTTGTGCGGACTAGGCACATCAGTCTTTCAGCGGGGTCTAGGGCTGCTCGTCCTGTTTCACACAAGGCTTCGTAAGGGCCAGCCTCAAAACTGGCTCAGAATGCAGTTCTTTTGCTGCAGACGTGCATGGCAAGGCCAGTGCGGCTTGCTGTCGGTCTCAACATCATTCTCCCAAAAATTCACCTCACTGCGCTCGGTGAAGCCCGGAGAGTCGGGCGAAGGTCTCCGGGGACCTGGCAAACTCAGGCTCCTGCGCACACGGCGCACACGGCGGACTGGGGACGGCTTGGCCATCTAAAGACAGCAGACATCAGCAGACTCATGCTCTCCTCGTCCACCAACTCTTCAACAATTGGTGAGGGCCCTCGGCCTCGAGCTTCACACACTTGCAAAGCGAGGCTTGTCCAGGCCCAGGCCGGGCCTGAAAGATAGCTCCGCCCTTCCGATGTGCTGCTCTCACCATCGGAATCCTGACCACAACCATCCAGGAAGACATGTGAAGGACGGCAGTCCGTCTTGCTGTAAATCCATGTTGCGCTCTGTGAGCCTTGTGCGTCAAGATGAGAGTAGGGCAGCCCTCAAAGTCTTCACGCAGATCCTTGGCAGGGGCATGCAAGGTGAAAGAAGACTTGCCTGCACAAGCGAAGGGGTACGAACAGCCCGGCCGAATATGCTGAGGGCCATGGCAGAAGCCTCCGGGATGGCAGGACCTCACGACTATGCACGCATGAAACGGTATTCAAGTCTTGAAGCGTGTCTGCTGCCTCTTTCCAAACAGCTCGGTCTTCCACTGGCAAAAAGCTGGGGCACCAACGTCGCAGCACCACCGAGCTCGCAATGCCCGCAACGTCCGCTGCCTGCAAAGCTGTCAAACCACTGTGAGGTTACAGTATCACCATCGTGCTATTCCGAGTCGTTGGTGCGCCATATAGCCCCAGCCTTGTGACCAGCCACGCTGGGAAATCCTGGAAGCGAGGCCCTCTGCTCAACTGCTCAACCACCACAGCAGCATAATGCAGCCGGATGGGTTTAGAATGCTTGTGAGTTTGGGGCAGCCCTAAGTTGCTTATCTTGGCAGCACATTGCTCTGGAAGTTGCGATGCTGCGGTTACTTCTACTCCTCCATGCGGCTCCAGAAGGCCTTCTTGTTCTGCGAGCGCTGCAAGCCTTGCGACAGGCGGTACATCAACACTCTCCCCGCAACGCGAGCCGGGCAACGAACGCCTCCCCTCCAAAGAGATCTCGTGGCTCTGAAGGCTGCGCTCAAAGAGCTCCAGCACCTCGCACGACGTCTCCAAGTCATCGACTGTGCGAGCTCAGCGAGCTTCGTCAACTCGCTCTCTTTCTCGTACTGTACCCCGCCGCTCAGGAGACGAACCTAGTCTGCCAAAGGGCCAGAGCAGCAATCTTAATGAAACGATCGAAACAGATCTGCTGGTCCAGCCCCTCGGCTGCAACGAATGCAGCTAAGCACTGCTTCTGCAACCAAGCTGGGGTGCGAGTCTTTGAGTCTTGGGAGCGTGTAGATCTATGGCCCCGCAGCCCCGTCACCCCCGCGAGATCGTACCAGTGCTTGCAGCTGGCAAATCCAAACCTGTCGACTTCTCTGGCATGTGGTGAAACGCCAGAAACGCCCTTCAAGCCGCTCAGACTTCACTTTTGGCCTGGCAGTGACCACGACCACACACACCGACCACACCACAAGCAGAACCACACCAAAGAAGACAACAATCATGACTATAATGACAACCTTCATCAGCAATGGTAGCGGCAACAGCACACTTGATAGAGGGGAAAATATGCACCTTCAATATCTTACAACTCGCATTGGGACAAAGCGAAGCAAAACAGAGATGTCGAGGAGCACTCGTGCACGTGGTAAGCACGACATATGAGGAAAACAATGCAAGCAAGACAGAAACATCACAGTATCATATGACATGGGTCTTATATGGTCTCAGACTGTGCAAGCGGGGTTTTTACCGATGGAAGCTCAAACAATTCGCGCGCGAGGATCCTTCGCTTCGATCTCTTTCGGCTTGTCCTCCTGTCACGGCGTGCATGAAGATGGCACCATCTCCAGAGACACCGAGCCTTGAGGAACATGTAGGTGGTCACCTACAGCGAGACACCGAAGTCTTGAGGAGTCTTCGCACCGTGTGAACCGACTGAGAGCTTGCTGCTTGACATTAGTCAGCTGTTAGCCGAGCGAGGCACCGTCATCACCACTGCCAGCATCGCCAGAAAGGTTTGAATCTGCCCGGCAGAGATCGTTTTCAGTGTGGCCACTCGGACAAATCACGGTATCATAACTCTCACACATCGGAGCCACAGGCCAATGGTTGATGGTTGATTTGTGAGTCAAACTGCCACTGCCTCCAGCACGTAGACAATGCCCAGCTACTTATTGCTTTCATCACACGCGTCAGCAGTGGGACAGGGCGCTTCGGCCGCACTTCACGTGCCAACCTGTCATGCGACGATTGGAAGGCGGCCGGCCTCAAACTCCTTGCCGAAGAAGGGCAAGAACACTTGGAAAGCGTAGATGACCTTCTTCAAGATTGACACTCAAGGGCGGATGTTCTGCACTCAAGTCAGAAAAGTTCGCTCCCCGGTCGTCCAGCATATGCTCCAAACGAACGACAGACAGCGGAAGCGCTCCGCCATACGAACTGTACTGTGGGAAGGTTGCTGCCGCATCTAAGAAGGTGGCAAGAACAGCTACCGCCTCCCCGATAGTCTTCATGATAGAATCCAGAACCTGCATCTGAGTGGCACCACATATTCTGCATGGTCTGGCTTACATTCATCATCACCAGCTCTCGGACATACCTGCACCGGCCAAACCCGGAATAATGCTGAGCGAGCATACCTTGAGGAGCGTCATGGTCAGCACGGTCTTCACCGAAAAAGACAGCACGACCTTCAGAATGGCAACTGGCGAAGGTCGTGATCTACAGTTGTCTCTGGTGAAATACGACACCAGGTACTCCTTTGGGGCCAAAGATCAAAAGTTGTACTGGTGTCACGCAAGCAGAGTTGGGGGGGTGGATTTCAAATTTGAATGTTAGTGACTTTAGTGGCAAGGTCAAGCTTCGCTATCGGCTGCTTGCCTAATGCAAGGTGTTGAATTTCTGCTTGCCGTTGTAGTGAACGCTGTTCCGAGCCGCTCTAGGGGTGTTGCCAACCCAAATCTCTGAAGCTGATTGAACTGTCTGCAGTAGTGCCGCCAGCCATGTTGCTGCATTCCACCCGTGGAAGAATGCAGAGGACGAAATGAGAACCTGCCCATGCTCACCACAGCCATCACATCCGTGTGGTGAAAGAATTGACAACGGCGCTCTCTCCCTGCACCCAGGTAACTCTCGGTTCGAACATAGCAGCCAAAATCAGCGAGAACACACCTTGGCAGTGGCTTGATACTGCATGGACGAATGGATGCTCGGAGTCCTTCTGAGAACAGTGCCCCAAGAAAAGAACATCTGGTTGAGCTGGACCTGAAGTTTGGAGCAGCCATCAGCTTCGGACGGTTGGCAGTGGCCCCGTCCGACCCGAGAGCCAAAGAGAGGTTGCACTTGGCAGTTCCACTACGATTCCTACGATGCTGGAAGTGACGACAAGGACATGGGCCTGATCAGGCTACTTCTTGACAGCGGCACACACGGACTGAGATCGGAACGTAGAGTGGTAGGTCCTGCTCACCAGTTGCGGCAAGGCAAATCTGCTTCGACAGAGTCGAACAGATGTGTTGTCGCGCGGGGCGTGAAAGGCTGGCCGAGCTCCCTGAAACAAGACTTCAGTGCTGAGTACAAAGTACTTGAGAGCTGGGCTACCAAAGCTAGAGCAAGGTCGGAACTGCAAGGGAGCAGAGAAGCAGGTGCGTTTCGTTAGTCATGATAATGCATCTCATTGTCCTTAGAAGTGATTTGCAATGCCTGTTCCCTAGAATCTATTATGCCACAAAGATACCCACAATTCAAATCCTGCAGTCTGATGCCGCCGGCCATTTGCAGCAACCAGGTCAACTATATGAAACCTCCGAAGGGGGGGAGGGGGTCTTGCCAAGGGGAGGGGGGAGAGGGTCCCCCTTCCTCCTGCCACTAAATCGGTTGATGAATCAATCTTACAGTAGGGGGGGCTCCGCCTGGCCACCCCCGCAGCCCGTTAACTAATCGATTTTCATACCACTGAAGACTTACGGCCCGCGGTCGCTTGTTGGCCCAACTGAATGCTAGAGAGTAAGTGTGTAAACGACAACTCTCGCAAGCTCCAAAGAGCTAGCTTTCGTGACAGAACAAGACAAAGTTACCGACCGAAGTTGAAAAGTGACCCACTGTCAGTCCTTGTACTGCTTTAGCTCCTTGTCCGTCACGACGGCGCCGTAGCAGGAGATCAGGACCTGTGAAAGCACCCTCGCACCCGAAATTTTCAAAGACTCCAACTCAACAGACCGCAACCAACCGAGGCCTTCATCAAGACGAAGAAAGTCCCCAGGAAACCAGCAGCCTGCCTCTGCTTAGGGGCGCCTGAGACCGGAAAGCAGACCCATGCGAGTTCAGGGAGCTAGCCGCTTTCCATCATTCAGGCATCTGGTGCTGAGTACAAGAGTGAGTCGGCAAAGTGCAGCTGAGGAAGCGCTGCCTTTAGAAGCGCCAGACTCAGCAACCATGAAGATAATCATGCCTTCCGTCATTGCTGCAGAACCAGCTTGATGAGCGCAGCGAAAGCAACAAACTAGCATGCTGGCAGGCGTGCCAATCGTCAGTGTCGTCAGGGTGGACCACTGCGTCTTTGACTGCTTGGCCTTGTCGCCTGGATCATCGAAGCAGGCAGGTACTAGATGAGGGAACCCAGCTACAGACCTTCTCTATGAACCAGTGGAGGAAGCGAGAATTGTTTGCTAGCACTTCACTTGACGCGACAAGGCACCCCCCACTCCGCCGAAACAGGCAGTTCTGCTTACACTCACACAAACTATTTTGCGCACGTTATCACACAATGGCGTTCAACATCTCCGAGGCTAGCATGCCGTTCCTTGTGATGGCAATCTGGCCCACAGTCCGAAGAAAGCCCCGAATTTCCACAACACGTTGCGACCAAAACAGTGGTGCCTTTGATGGCCCACAGAATGAGTGCTGTGATGATGAGCTTGGACTGAAGGAGGACCTGCCAAATCCCGGCTTTCACTGGCGAGTCGCAGGGTGCCGCCCATGGCCTGGTATGCGGCACCATCCATAGAGCCCATTGACTTCATTTCCAACCAATCTCCAACCGCATACCTGGCAGACAAGCACACGACGGAATTGTCAGAACCCGGTGAAAAACAGTGGCGCACAGGAGGCCAATGTAGGAGTACATCCTCACCAGTGAAACATGCATCTTGTGCAGATTGCAAAAGACAGCCCCAGTGTTGTCCAACGCCAAAGCAAGGAACACTTCAGCAAGAAAGGTAGCCGAGTTGCTTCATGGATGGGCCTGTGTAGCAGCTGATGAGCCCCGCCTTCCATCCCCTGCGCCAACAAACACACCCTGACGCATGCGCATACACACAATATGATATCCTCACAATTAGTATTGTACTCTCAGGCTCGCGAACATTGACTATGCCTGTTGGTTTGCGTTCTCCTTGTAATCTTTGCACTAGCGTTCAGACTGCTTGCAGCACCTCGGATCCCGAAGAGACAGGAGGTTGAAGATGAAAATGCAGATGAACGACTTCGCGATGACAGGGGTCATCTTCCTGTCCGAGTCTCAGCCACAAACTTCTGACTTCACAAGTCACAAAATCTTCAAAGGTCCTGATCATGCTTGGATCGGAGGGCCGAGTCTGTAGGGAAGAATGCTGACTGTCGACGTCGCTTGAGAACCGTATTGGTCGTTTTGCCTAGAAAGTTGCAATCGTTCTTGACTTAATTTTGTCACTTAGTGTGCAAGCCACGGTCTTCCAGGTCGCTGGTGGCTTCTTCGCCCTGTTGAAGGCTTGGCAGCTCGCTCGCGACTGCACATATTCCCCAGAGGCTAGAATTGGATCTGGGGTCTCTTCGTCTAAACATGGCTGTCGAAGGCTGAAGGTACTTGAGGGGAAAAGCCGATGCCAGTGAAAGCCATCCCAAATGACTCTTTGCTGTCCGCGTTACTTTAACTGCAACTGCTACCAGTACGTACTGTGTTCTTGCTAGCAGCTAGCATCACGCTGTTCTTCTAGATCTCTTTCGTGTTCTGCGCAGCAACAGAATCAAAAAAAAAAAA
>CAJNDV010005546.1:67792-81312 GCA_905221635.1 Symbiodinium sp. CCMP2456 | reverse complement strand
GCAGCAACAGAATCAAAAAAAAAAAAAGCCCCCCGGTCCGATCAGCAAGACGAAATTCAAGCCTAGCTCCGCTTGCTCCCCGTGGAACTCGAACCCCATCTCAAAGTGTCCAGCCAGGCCTGTAGGGAAGCTCTTTGGCCACCTGGGCCTCGCAAGTCGAAGCCGTTCAGCAAAGAGACACCGGGAGCTGACGGTTTGGGTCCTTGTCAGCCGAATTCGTAGCAAATGCTTCGTCGAACTCATCCTTGCCGTAGCGCTTGTAGGATCCTGGAGGCGAACCCATGCTGACAAGCAGATTGTTGCAAGTATGGGAAGGGTTCAAGTCGAGGCGCCGTCAGTGAAGCGCACCTTCACTGTATCACGCGACACGTCCACAATGTCCGCATGAAACTTCTGTCCTGCAAACACAGAGAGGGGACAAGTCTCGGGGTCCAAGGCTCTGGGCTCCTTGTGACCACTTGCCAGTGCCGTGCAGGAGGACCCGCATCCCGACCTGGCACAAAACGAGCTGTGCTCGCGTGCTCAAAGAGTTTCGTAGCTGTGGCCTCGTACTTGCCAGCTTCTGCCTGACTCGGTTTTCCGCTGTGACCACAGCGGTTCGAAAGTCACAGACAGGCCTTTGGCACTCGGATCAACAACTTCTTGAACTGTCTCTTGCTGAAGCGCTTGTAGCCGCCGTCAATGTATTTCACCTATGGAGAGCAGCAGCTACTACGAGGACATGCGAAATAGTAGGACAAAAGCGATGGCATGACGCGCCCACCTTTGTCGTATCCCCTGATGTATCTACGACATCGGCATAGAAGTGATTCCAGGGCCTCGTCTTAATCTTCAACGCACACCACGAATACATACTCAAGGTGTGACAAGACGATAAGACATGCTGAGGGGAGGCACTTGTAATACTTGCCTGTTCCTCGCAGACACACCCGCGTGCCTGCATAGCATGCATAGCATGCAGTTAGGATTTTAACGTAGGGGCAGGTGCAGCCATGCAGCAGGCCTACGGGATACTCGGCCTGACGCAGCGACGCAAGCCATGAAATCTTGGCAGGCTTGGCACACCGGCATCCGGCCTGGGTGTCATCGACGGGCACGATGGGAACCTGGCCGGGGCGATGATGCGATAAAGCTGCGGCAATGTCCAACTTGAAACCACGGCGGCAACCTTGGAGAGGTCGATGACCAAAGGATGAAGTGCTCGATTCCTGAGCACAAGGATGCAGTGCTCCGACTGAGCGGTGTGACGGCCCTGGGCTTCATCCAGACGCGCTGAGGGTCAGAATGAAGAACGCCCACAAACACAGAATGAATCCGACCCCCGGCTTCGCGTCCTGCCAGACTGATCAAGGCTCTGGAGAGGGCATTGCAGCATTGCTTGCAGGATGATCGGGGTCCATGACCCTCAAATGATGTCAGCAGAAGAAGGAGTAGTAGGTGGCAAAGCGAGCTGTTGCCAAACATATTCGAGCCAAGTCCTTTTTTGGGACATCTGCGAAGGTCTTGTCGTTGTAACTTGCCGGGGGCGCCATCACTGCCACTCGGTCGGCGACTAGATCCAATCGATTTGTGGGAATGTGTTGCTGCTGGACAAATAAAGTTGGCTGCCAGTCGTGCTTGCTAAAATGTCTGATTGCCGAACTGGCTCTTCTCAGCTTCATGCCTGCACGGTTGCTGTGACAAGGCGGAAGTGTCAGGCACAAACAAAGGGCATTTCAGAGGGCAGCTGAAGGCTCATTGCAAGAATTCTGAAGCCAAACATCTCTGAGCTGGTGACATGCATTGATGGAGGCGACCCACACCTGCAAAGTCGAGGAATGCACAGAGGCGCTGCATTGAGATCTGCAAGGTCTTGATAGTGGGGTGGAACAGAGTACCACCTTCACACCTTCCTCCTCCGCATTTCTTTGAGTGTCGTTTTGCCTCTATATAGAGGATTTGGAAGGTAAGAACGACGTCACTCAAGCCCAGCGGCAGTCTCAGGATGCAGGAAGTGGATTCGCCAACAGTGCGGATTACGTGTAGAGTACAGGAGCTGACAAGCCTGTGCCGAAAGAGCTGCAAGCAGGGGGCACGGGCAGGAAGAGCTGCAAAGCCATACGGGGCATTCAATATGGGAAAGAGCACGCAGCAGAGAGGTGCAAAGCTCAAGAGGGCGAAGAGGCTGCGCAGAAAAAGCCGTTGGGACGGTCACATGTAGATGCTGGTCAAGGAACACTTAGCGGCGCCCTGAGGGGACTCCAAGATGTGGCCACAGAAGTCTTCGATCTTCTGCGCCTTGCCCCTGCAGCGGCAGAAGGAAGGGCAGCTATCCTGGGCGGCTGAGTGGCCCCAGGAACGAAATAACATTGGCAGGCACCAGGTCCCATGCAACGTTGGATCAATGCCAAGCCTTGCAGCAGCTATCGGAGCGTTTGCTTCTCCGATACTAGCTTGCCCACTGGTGCTCACACAGACGGGACAATCCTTTACACCTCAGGGCCCTTAGGGCCTAACGGCTTCTGAGATGTACCAGTAGTGACGCAGTTGTGCTTCTGTCTCTGAGCGTCACTTTCATTAGGGCAAGCCTGCTTCCCAGGAGCGAAAGCATGGCCACGTGCTCTTGAATCTGCCAGGAAGCACATCTTGAAGTCACGACTGCCCGCAGACGCAGGAATCTTCATGCAGAGTACATAGCACCTCTTTCGCGTCCAACTGACCCATACGGAGCTGCTTGCAGCTTTGAAGCTGGGCACAGCGACAAAGCTGGAGATCCTCAGACACCGTCATCCAAGTCCAGTCATCAGTTCAAAACAGTTCAAAACTCTAGCGATCTGGTCTACAGGAAACCAGCCGGTTCATGCTCAGACAACAGGGCACCTGTCTCAATGTGAGCATCTCCTGTGCAATCTGTGTGGTCGCCTGGGCGGGCAGGCACGTGGGATGCGGCATGGCATTGCAAGCACTTTCCTGCCGACTAAAGGCATCTCGCACATCGAGGAACATGCGGTGCAGTTCCGTGGAAACCTGCTTCAAGCATCTTCACGCCATGGGACACGGTGACAGGATGTCTTCAAGCCTCGGAAGCTCGGGCGAGCCGCCGGGCCTCAGATCTGGTTCAACTGGATCCTGCAAAGCGCGTGACACAGGGTGTGGCTGGGGATCCCTGCCTTTGCTGGGCGCTCTCCAATGTAAGGAACCAATGCTTCAGGCTCCTTGCAGAATGAAGGGACTTCTGGCACATTATCCCTTTGCAATCAGGGGCAACAGCTCTCTCGGTTACAGCTTCGTGACACTCCGTTACGGCTACGTTACAGCTCCGTTGCAGCTTATAGCTTCCGTCACAGCTCCCTAACTCATAGCTCCATTACAGCTCGCGTTGCAGCCCCGTGACAACGACAGCTTTCACACCTTCGATTCGTATACGAGAATGGCCACGGAACATGCAAGGTTCGAAGTGATCAACTTACGAAGATCCTCCATGTTGATCGTTGAATCGTTGAAACGTGAAAGCAAAGAGTTGTCACTTCGCACACAAGTGGCAGCAACGTGACGGCGTCTGTTAAAGCTCCGTTACAGCTGCCGCGAGAACTCCGCTACAGCTCCCATACAGCTCCCACAAAGTCATAAAGCACAAAGTATAAAGGGCCTGCCTTAATATGTTACTTCACAGGACGTAATTGTCCCGAGACATGGTCGAGAATCCCCACGACCCCGACTTGTGATGATTCGCCTCCATCCCCCGGTGCTGAGTCTGTGGCACTGACCAGGTCGCGGTCCCGCCTGCGGGCAACGACTTTTAAGGATCGGAGCACAAGGCACTGCATTAACACGCAGAACGCGCCTGAAGCCACGTCCTGCAAGGATGCCGAAGACGGCTCCAGTCACAGAGGCTCCGGCCATTAGCAAGGCGACCTTCAACCGAAGCTTTGGTCGATGTGAGACTCTCCGAACACACGTTCGCGCACCTCCATTGCAACTCAAACTCGCCCCCGGAACAGGCTCTAGAGCACCGAGAGCACCGAGAGCACAGAGCGACTTGCGAGCATCCATGAAATCGGTGACTGGATTTCTGGCTAACGCTCAGGTTTGCAACAGCAAGCGCTCAAAACGGGCCACAGTTTGGCTGACCCATGTTTTGAAGCTCCGGCAAGGCTTTGATGAGCCGCACATTGGTGGCGTAACGCAGAAGTCTCGATAATGCAATGCAGCAGATGGGATCCATGTGAAAGCGCTTTCTCCGAGCTTAGATTACAGGGGCATCGCAGCAAGCAAGCCTGGTACCATCGGCAGCTGGGCAACAGGAGCCAGTGACGTTGACGCAGCCCGGGAAGAGGTCGCACTGGGCGCCCGGCAGGATCGGCAAAGCCTCAGGGACACAAGCAAAAGTCGCGTCCAGTGACAAGAGATGGCATGCATTAGTAACCCAAAGAGCCACCAAAGCGAGTATATTCAGCGCCACACCTTCGTTTGTGGCGCCGGGAAGCCGTTGCAACAACCCAGGAACACATTGTCGTCGTTTGGACAACACGAGCCCTGACTGATTCCTACCGCCGTGCAGGCAGGATATGCTGAACAGGTGGTCCCATTGATGCCAGGAACGACGGCGGTGGTAGGTTTCTTGTCCTCTGCATAAGGATCAGCACCCACAATTGCTTGTGCACCTGGCATCACTCCGTCCACACCAGGTCGTCCTCCACAGAAAGCTGAGCCGGAAACGGTGTCGGAGTACTGATAAGGTGCAGCCTTCGCTGTGGACGAAAAGTCTGTCAACAAGCAGCCGCCATCTGGCCAAAAGGTAAAGTGCTCACACCCAGGCGTGCTTCCACATCTCAATTTGCAAGCTTTAGCCGAGGACTCTACTGTCCTTTCAGTGTTGTCCATCTTGTGGGGATCGGCATAGAACACGCCCATCTCCAAGCACGCATCGTCCAGGCCGATAAAGCCCAACTTGCTGCGGAGGTTGCGAGTGCCTCTCTGTGACAGAAGTGTCACGGCCACCAAACCCACCCCAGCAAGCACCAGCACCACCCGGCGCGGGAAGGCCGGGCTGCTGCGCTCGGGCGTATCCAAGAGCTCCTCTGTGTCGGAGCCGGATGGCGCCATACTCGACAGAAAGCCAAAGCAGGACTATATACGCGGTGTTGAATGTCCGCTCGCTTGATCCTCGTGAAGGATAGCGGCATTTCTATATGCTTGCTGAACTGACCTATCAGCTCCCCGCGACTACTAGTATCAGACTATCAACAACAACCCTCGCTCCACAACTTTTCACTGCCGTCACATCGAATGGCTTCGCAGCGTGTGCTGTCCGCTGTCATTGCAGCTGCTCTACGTTTGCAAGGGCTGTAAGAGTACCGAGTACGTTTCTCACGGCACCCATCCCACTAAACAGAGGTGATTTCGTCGCAGCAAGACAGCCGGACACCATCTGCTGCGGGGCAGCAGGCGCCTGTCATGTTCATCCTCGCACATGCAGGGAAAGCACTGCACTCGGTCCCAGCTGCAACCTTCAGTTCCGGAAGCTTAGGTGGGAAGCCGCTGCAGCAGCCCAAAGACACCTTATCGTCGTTCGGACAGCAGCTTCCTTCGCTGATCCCCACCGCCATGCAAGCAGGGTATGAGGAGCACAAGGTACCGTTAATGCCGGGCAAGGCGGCAACGATTGGCTGAACCGTGTTTACAAGATTGCCTTTTGCCTCATCCGGAGATGTCTTTGTGTCAGATGTCGAGGACTCCTCTTGACAAGAAACTGGGCCGGAAACGGTGTCGGAGTACATATAAGGGGCAGCCTTCGCTGTAGACGAAGCATCTGTCAACAAGCAGCCGCCATCTGGCCAAAAGGTAAAGTGCTCACACCCAGGCGTGCTTCCACATCGCTGTTTGCAAGCTTCCGCCGAAGCTTCGACTGTCCTTTCCGTGTTGTCCATCTTGTGGGGATCGGCATAGAACATGCCCATCTCCAAGCATGCGGCATCGAGGCCGACAAATTCCCTCTTGCTGCGGAGGCTGCGAGTGCCTCTCTGTGACAGAAGTGTCGCGGCCACCAGACCCACCCCAGTAAGCACCAGCACAACCCGGCGTGGGAAGAGCCGGCGCCATGAGAGCGTGCTGTGCTCAAACCCGTCAAAGAGCTCCTCCGTGTCGGAGCCCGACTGCGCCATGGAAGTTGCTTAATGATAGTCCTACAGCATTGATGCTTGGAGCCGTTCCGATGCAGTCGAATCCCTGGAGATTCAGGCAGCTGTGCCAGTCAATTTGTGCAAAGCATCCACAGCGAGTGATGCGTGTCAGCAGATTTTGCTCCGTTCTTCGGATGCAAGAAAGCTTCGGAAACACACTGGCAGATTTGAGTGCCTCATCGGATGAGGCTATGCTAGGTAAGGCTTGGACAGCCGAGCATTCCTCTCTTGCATACTGACAACACAAGCAGCGCACAGACTGATGACGGGCATCGAGCAATAATTACTAATTACATCTGATCTTACTACTTTAAAATGGACACACACGCGCACCCGGCCTTTGGCCACGAGTGAAAAAGAAGAAGCTCGCGATCATCTGAGATCACGGTCTCAAGCTCTAAACCTTCGCCCACAAGTCTCTGCACGGCGCCGCGGCTTTGTCACCAAACCCCACGCAGTACAGACGAGCGCATTTCCTTTAGAGCTGACGAAGCTCTATCCCTGGCCATTTGCCGTGCTGCGAATCATGGGCAAGCTTCAAGCGCTTCAAACCACTCTCAGGTTCGTCTTCGGAACCACGTTGAACGCTCGTGAAGGATGCGACTCTTTCTGCGCAGGGCTCATTGGTTTGCAAACGCTCAATCGTAAACCACCACCCTCCTACTGCATCATATTCCCAGGCGCACCGCATTGATCCTACCTGGGCTGTCGAGGACCTCCGTCAACCTGAGCAAGGCATATCTCTCACGTCTCGTGCTACAAACTGTACTTGTAGTCCGCGAAGGTCATGGTGCAAAACAAAGGCTCGCACTTGTGCCAGCTGTCGGCATTAGCTTTGCGCACGGGTCTCATAAGCTTGCCTCGTCGCACAAATCGATCTGCGGAGTGTGGAGTCAGTGCAATCAAACAGGTGAGCACAGCCCAGCCTGACGGATATTTCTCCCTGTCCTAGCAGAAACGCAAGTCACACCGGCGACTCAGAACTCCGATAGATGTCAGCACCGATCACCAGTCCCTCCCACATGAAGGCCTTGTCACGGATTTGTGGCGCCCTGACAGGGCCATCTCGCCTCGCTCGCAAATTTCATAGGCATGCTGCATGCTGCGGATGCAGAGGGACGCCTCTTCGGGGCGAGGTTCGTCGGGTTCACCGTGTTCACCTACTCTCTGGTGTGAAGTGCGATGTCAACTGAAAGACAACGGACAACGCTGCCTGCACTTCCAAGGACTGCTCTTGCCCGTGCCTTGGCCTTGGTTGCAATCATGTCCCATGGGCATGAGGTGCAGTTTTGGGATTTTCGTTCCTGCGGCTGAAACAACTGAAGACAACTCTGGAACGACGTTAATGCTTTAACTTAAGCTTAACTCGCACGAAGCACGGCCTTCGGCGAGTGTTGTGGAATGTTGTGGCAGGTCATGCTTTGGAAGAGCAACTGAAAACCGGCCCAAGGAGTGTCGCATGCTCAGGCTTACATCTTTGAGACATCCATGCCCTCTCATCCGTGGCTCACGGATTGTTGATCTCCGATCACAACAGAACTAGGCCCCTGTTAGGAATTATGAAGGAAGCATATCTTTCTCATGGACTTTATCCCAAAAATATTAAGGAGAACGGCAAAAAAGCCAAAGCTGACCACGAGTACTGCCGAACTCAGCGAAAAAGCTGAGCTCCCGACGAAGTAGAGCTCGCACAAATCAATCTGCCCACAGCCTGAAACTTCGGCTTCTGACATGGAAAGGGAGTCAGAACTCCAGAAAAAGCTCCAGACTTTGGTTGGCCGCTGTCTGGGCGAATGATTTGGTATTGCCTTCATGGGCGTCTGTTGAGCCGCAGTAGAGGAGTCTTTTGGGAGCTACATGTCAGACTTCAGGCTCGTGCGATGGGCAACGACGGGAACTGGAGCGCCTGCTCCTATCATGGAAGGGACATATGGACGCCATGCCGAGAGCTCTTCTTGATCTTCTTGCCACCTTGGCGACGAGCCAGCGCTGCAGTGCATCGACTTTCGGCGACGCAGAGGCATCCCTGGCACTGAAGAATAGAGATGGTAAGGAAGCTCGCCCTAGTGTTTCAGCCGCACGAACGACCTATGCTTGTCTGAAACAGCAGCGCTTAACGTACTACTAGGAGCAGGAGCAGGAGCCTTGCGCCTCCGAAATCGGCACATGTACTCGTTTCCAACGTAACGTGTGTCGACTTGCTTCATTAGCTCCGGCCTCGGCGAGCGCTTCCCCGATTGGCATTGGCCTGAGCAGAGGAAGGCTGAGTGCAGGGGAAATGGGGGGGCCAGGGGACGGCCGGGCTGCAAACCGCCAGCGGCGGGTCCTGCAACGGATCACAGGACAAGTGTTGAGACCGAACTGTCACTCGTGACCGCGTGGGCCTGCGGCCATGTCCTGTGGTACCGCGGAGTGTGCTCCCTGATGCAAAGCTCAGAGTGGTCAAACGCTAGGGCCACCTTTCGACCCTTTCCTGCTCGATATCGGCCTCTGGTCCAGCCACAGCTTCGGAGTGCGACTCTTCCGCCTGAACGAATACGGTCAGCTGGAGGGGTTCATGGGAATGGTAGGCAACTTCGCGCTGCTAAAACTTTACAACTTAAGACCTTTCAACTTACGCCACGGAAGAAACCCATTGTTGACAAGAACCTCTCCAAGATGTGACACGTAGATTCAACAACCGATCTGCTGGCTCCCTAAATGCGGTTGGCGACCGCCAATAACTGTGAAATTTTTGTGACTGCACATTGCGCATTCCTGCAATGTGGCATTTGCAAGCTTGTTCACCAAGCATGGCACGATGCCTGCTGCTCTGAGGTCGCCTCCGCAAGCAAGCCCCGATGCCAACATCAAAGCAACACGAGCACGACGCTCAAGGGAGGTTGACGCGCCGTAGACCCAAACAGGGGCGAGCCCATGATGCTCGTGATGCTGGCTCCTTAGGGTCCAGAAGGTGTCAGTGCCAGAAGAGAGGGGGGGAGGGGATCGCAGCCGCGCCTGTTATGCCAGTAATCAAGCAGGGCACATATGGCATGCGTTTCACCATTGCGCCGCTGTTTCCGCTACACCCTTTGGCAGGTAAGGGGAGCATGCGTTTCACCATTGCGCCGCTGTTTCCGCTACGCCCAAAGGTACTCTTTGGCAGGTAAGGGGAAAATCCACACTCTGCCACCTGGACGTGCCTGCACGAACGTTGAGGAGGTTGCTAATCTCGTGCCGAAACCACGACAACACGACATGCGGCCCTCTGCGCCCACGGAGGAGGCTGCCACTCACGAAACCACACTATGCGAGTCTATGCATCTATGCAGAGCAGAGGGTCCGGGATCAAACTCCCAAAAGCGGGGGCCAATAGCCAGGGACCCCAGTGCCCGATAGCCCTGGGCACGCCATGAGCCTGCGAGATGAACACATGCATCCAGGATGTTACGAAGGCCACGCAAACATGCACGAGGGACACCTGCAAGTGAAGTGCTGCACAAGCATCTGCCTACGCGAGAGAGATTTGCATGGTCACCGAGATAGGTGTGAAGTTGGAGACCCTCTTCAAAACGTCGAGATGGGCCATTGCACACAAATCCTGAACGATGTCACGCAGTGCCCTTACCTAAGTGACATGAACCTCGTCACCAAGGCCAGATGTTTTGCGGGATTTTCGTAGCGGCGGCAAAGGTATTCAAGAGAGTGCCGCAGAACCCCCATCGCAAGCAGTACAGCATGACGGGCTGGCTTCAAGACGCGGGCTCTCCGGTCGTCAACAAGCAGAACAGTGGCTCATCGGGACGAAACTTGTCAGAGAGTCCAACGGAAAGCGTACTCCACTTGGTGCTGGGAGCTTGTGTTGACTTGCAGGTCTCTGTGAAGACTCGGACTGGCAAGACTTTACCAGACGATGAGAAAAACCTTGGCAACCAAGAGCGCGACGGCATGAGCATGAGTTTTGGCATGATGGGGGGCGATGCGTTTGAGAAGACTTTCACCCTCATTCTACAACATGGTGATGTGGACAGCCCTTGCAAAAAGGAGTGCAATGGCAGAACCGGAGCATTGAAGGCTACGCGAGTAGCATGGGCTTCGGGAAGATAGAGCCAGAAGCGTTTGAACCTCGCTTCGTGCTCCGAGACGACGTTAGCAAGGCGGATGCCTCTTGCAACCTGGAGCGCGAGGGCGAAAGCCTTGGCACTGGCAGCCAGGCCGACATCATGCCCCCTTGACCCTCGGAGGAACGACTCAGAGTTTTGGTGCAACGCGTGCACCTGACGCGTTTTCACCGTAGGTTGGTCTGTAGGTTTTGTCGAGGGATGCGTGGCTGGACTGAGACAGCTTTGGGCTGGACATATCTCGATCTGCCTTCCCCCTCCGGCAGATTTCTGCGCCATGGTCGGTCCTATTCCGTCATGAGTGCATACTGCCTCCTGCATGCTTTAATTACGGCGTGTACTCCTCTGATGCCTTGGAAATGGAAAATGCAGAGCAGAGCAGCCCTCCAACTCTTCGGAATGCTGAGCGGGTTTTGCACAGGGCGGCTCAAGCTAAACTGCTGAGAACATGCCAAGGTCTCCAACCTCCGGAACCTTGTAGTCACTCATGTGGAAGCGCCTTGTTGGTATCACCTGCAGCGGAACATGGAAGATGGGCAGTTTCAAACAAGAAAAGACAAATGCATATCTCCGTCAAACGCTCAACTTCGTTTGAAGCCTGTTGCTACCTGCTCCAGCGAAGTGGAAGCTGACTGCTCAGCAGTGATCGCATCACAACAAAATCTGCTTAACATCCTCTTGACATGTCAGTACGCGACCTCCCTGTGTTTGACGCTCTGCACGAAAGAGACATCTAGCCGAATCTGGCCGTGCTGGGTGGGTTGCGCCTGCGCATTAATTGGCCAGCCTCTATTTCAAGACCTTGCGACTTCGCCAGCGTTCCAGGAGGGCTGCCGAACACTTCAACAACCCCCGTTCAAACGCCGAAGCCCTGCTTTACGACCTGACCTTCCCACTGCTCGCCTCATGCGCCACACTGGCCTTGATGTTCTCCCACTCTTGCAGGCCAACATACCTTCTTTCTCGCGAAAGATATGGCTGGAATGCTTGAAGACTCCCGTTTGAGGTCTGGGCGGCTGGTACGAGTTGTGGGTAGCGGTTGAACGCCCTGGGTCCACCCGAAAAGGACAGACTGCAGAAAGGCGCTACGACAGGAGATACCAGGAGCCTTCTGCTGGAAGGCGGTGGATGGCCTCTCGAACACCAACCCGGTCACCTGTTCATTGCAGGAGGCTTGTGGTTTGGCAATTCGGCAAGGAAGCATTGTTTCTGTCGTTCGTTTCTTGTTACGGTGCTTCTTTCTGTGGTATTCGGCTGTGATCGTGATGCCACACACTGCATAGCCATCGTTCAAGTTTCCCCGTTCCGCTGTCAAGGACGCCACATACACACTTGCGCCTGCTCTGCACAACAAAATTCCATCCTACGCCTCTCCTTTCGTCTTCCCTCGTCTGAAAACGCTAAGAAAGCCGGGGCTGCTCCAGGGATCCTCAAGGATCTCCATTGCGCCATGCGACCAGCTGGCGACCAATCAGAGATAAAGATGGATCCAATGGTGCGTGCTAGAATGCCAGAAGTTACTGGGGTCTCAATCCCGTCTTCAGACTCTGCTATGCATGAGACTGCCGGAAACTCCGTAGCAACACCGCCGGGGGCTGCCAGCCTAAATCCATCTGCCGTGACTGCTTTCTACCTCCTGCTTGAGATGTCAAACAACTTCCCGTGCAGGTATCACACTGTGGCACCATCTAGAGGTAGTCGTTCCTACAGCCCTAGGCACAATGCTTTTGGTCTCGGGATGGATTGGTCTCATTGGCGAGAACAGGGCCTGTGCAACCCTGCAGGGTGAAACAGGTTTCTCTGCTACCTCTGTGCCCCTCCCCTGTGGCACTTCTGCACCTAGACTGCTGTCCAAGCATGCTTACACGAAGCTGGAAGAATGATCCCGTCTACTTTCAGCGCTGCGGTGCATTTCCACAGGATGAGGCGTAGGTTGCTAAAACTGGCTGGTGAAACTGCAATCTGGCCTGTGCTGGATCCGGGCAAGCCTTGGGAAAGCTACAGTGACATGCAATGGCTGGCCTGGATGTGCAAGGACCCCGGCAACAACTGAAGCACACAAGATTTTTCTGATGAGGCATGCAGGAGCTGTCGAAATTAAAACGTTCAGCTCCCGAGCGAAAAGCTGCATGCCATGGACTGTTTGCCATGACACAGTCACGCCGTCATGGGGCTTGTTGAAATAATTATCAAAAGGCTACACAACATTGGCATAGCCCACTAGTCAGCCAATCTTTAGCTGAGCTACATTATCAGCTCCGACATCTGGTGTCAGACAGGGTTGAGACGTTTCGACAGCAAGTCCTGCAAATCCGCAAGCTTCCAAGGATGCCTGCAAATCCGCAGCAGTGGGATCAGTCTGCAAGCTTCCAAGGATGCCTGCAAAGTTGCTATGGCCGCTAAAGCACAGACCGCAGCGTGCCTGATTGTACGCATGTCATCATGCAGAATACCGTACGTTTCGATCCTGAGCCGAGCTGAAAGCTCGGAGACGTCCATGCAGCGTGAACAGATGCGAGGCAATATTGCTGTATTGCAGCCACAGAACTCTCCAGGCCGCTTCTCACCTCAAAACCGCTTCACGAGGCATCTCACACTGCTGGACATTCATAAACAGGGGCAGGCTGCCGTTCAGCGGCCAGTAGGCCCAGCCGACCACGGGACGCGAGGCGAGGTAGCGCCTGATCTTCGAGGGAACGCGGCGTCGATCGACCGAGCAGGCCCAACAACACAACGGGGAGAGAAGCAATCTTGACCTCCAACAGAACTGCAATTCACTAGGTTTGAGGAATGTGGTCGAGGAGCAGCATATTGCTCCACCACGTGGTATCCGTAGCCTGAGAAACACGATATGGACAGCAACTGTGATCCAAAGTGGAGCATGACATCCGGGGCGGAGGGCTTGGTCCTTCTCCAGTCGTAGCTACACGTGCGTCTTTGACCTGCCACCCTCTGCATCAGAGGCCTTTGTCTTGCATACGCCGGCTGTTACGTTAGGCGTGTGGAATACCTAAGATATTCCATATGTCATTCGCCCATGTGATGTCGAATGTCTTGGCATGATGAAGGTCTCGGGGCAAGCGTTCGCACTTGAGGGGAGCCTAGCTGGCGGTCAGCGAAAGCTAGCCGCAGGAGGCAAGGGGATGCTGATGATTATCATGATGATGACGGTCACAGTGCCGACAAAGATCAAAAGGATGCTGATGATAATGCTGATGATAGAGCTGATGATCGTACTGGTGCTGCTGCTGCTGCTGCT
>CAJNDV010005546.1:52201-64895 GCA_905221635.1 Symbiodinium sp. CCMP2456 | reverse complement strand
ACTACTACTACTACTATACTACCACAACTACTACTAAGCAAGTACGAATTCTTTTCGCATTTCTGAAACTGTTGCCACTGACCGCTGCCTGCCTCCTGGCGGGCTGCTGACTCCCCGGCCGCCGCACCGGATTAATAAGTCAATGATGTATTGAATGATTTCCGAGGTTCGCTAATTCTAGGAGGGGGAGAAAGGGGGTGGGGACGCCCCCACACAAATCAAGAGCACGGATTAGCGACACAACTAGCCCATGCAAGAGAGATTTCCATGTCTGCATATGTCATGGAAGACAAGTTGCTCCAAGCCCGAAATGAAAAGTAGCATGTCTGGATTCGCGTCCAGGACTCGCCTGCTCCCTTTGGAAGCTGCCTCTGCCCAATTTGTGCTGCCACCACCCCATGTTGGAGTTTCAAACTCCGTAGATCGTATCTCGTTCCGAATATCGAAACCAACGACTCTGGCATTGTCGCGGTAACGAGCTGCCAGGAAGCTCAGGTGGTCTAACCAAACGGATTCTGGAAAATCATCGGTGTACCAAAGTCCCTCGCCATCAGACGCGTCCTCAGCTCAGTCACTTCTCCTTTCACACTCGTGCCGTCCCGCGCTGTTTCTCTGAGCCCATCTGAGCTCTTCGCGCAGCACCAACCACGCTTTGACACGTGATTGTTCAGCCTGTGGTCTCCCCATGAGTTCATGCGCATGGGCACGTGTTGCACGTGACGCGAGCAGGTAAAGTTGCAGGTCAAGGCTCACTACCAGCAAGCCCGCATCTGTTAGTGCTTGCACCGTTGAGTCGAAAATTTCCAGCGGCGTCGACGCCTCTCATAACAAACTGCTTGCAAGTTGCGATTCGCTCTAAGAAGCGTTGCCGAGCCGCCTGGAGCTCTGGATTGTGGCACAGTTGGGATGCAGGATGTGGAATTGAGGCGGCACTGAGATTCAGCGAGTCCAGGCTGTAGGGCAAGCGAACGCAGTTGAACTTCAACTCCACGATATGATTGGCAACCTCTGCGAGCGATCTCACATTGAGCCCATTGTTCACCAGCATCTCCATGTGAGCTCCGTACCTGGACGAATCTGCTTTGGCATCTTAGCCAAAGTGCTTTAGGCCACCTATGCTCGGGCCCATCAGTACTGACAAGTCTGATAAGATTAGAGGCAAAAATATAAATACCATGTGATACCACTACTGATATACGTCTCCTTCACCTAACACTGTGCACCATCAGACGACTGAAGCTGATGCCCAAGACTGCAAGACTGCACGAGACTTGTTGGCCGAGATGCCAATTTACACACGCGAGGACTTGGCGCCGTCCATCGACCGAAAGCAGGTGGGAGCCACGAACCTGCAACGGCCTGGCTGCAGCGGGAGTTCCGCTCATGACATCAATACAACTTCCACATTTGCAACCCCGACTATTGCAGGTCTTCGAGTAATGTGTTTTATCTTGCCTTACCGTCGCGAGCTCCGTGCTACAAGCAGTTGCCATCTGCATAAGACGATCTTATGACCTCCGGCACCACTGGGCGCCAAGCAGGGAGCTCCTGTCGATCAGCCACGTGACCTAGGCTGCGAGGTCGGCATGGCGTCAGACTCCCGTATACGGTCGAAAGGCTGCGTATGGCGAAAGGTTGCATGGGCCCGAAAAGATGAATGCTTGGAATCGGGGTGAGACTTCCTTGCTGCTTGAAGTTGAGAAAACTGATTGTTCCTTCTTAATGGTTGGAGTCAGAAGAGTTGGACCGTAATTGATGCTTCGTGGGGGAACTGGGCGAAGCAAGGTGCTCAGGTAGCCGAATGGCGGCACCAAGTTCTGGGAAGTACAACGACGAGCAAGGGTAGATTGTCGGGACGTAGGTTGAGCAGCACCAGCCTCACTCGGCCTGCCGCCCAATCCCCGTCAGCCAGACACAAGTGTAGAGACCTGCTTCTACTCATGTACACCCCACCCTAAAGCAGTTCATTTGAGTGCTATATTGCCCCACTGTAAGAACGCAGTCTCAGTGAGAGTATGCTTTCGTCTTAGATTGCTGGGACCCAGCTTGCGGCACAGTGCATGTTGAACCCAGGCATCTTCCAAAGCTTATGGAAGATTCCACCAAAGACAGCAAACATGCACGTGCCGCAAGGTGGCAGCAGCGTCGCATTAACTGTTCAAACGGCGCGGCCGAACTATGCAATAAAGCGAGGTGGCTCTATGAGAGATATGAGAGTCTGCTAAAGTTTAGAAGGCTTACTGCTTACTTGATTTGCGACGTTTATGAAGTGTTCCACTCCTTTTGAGCAAACCACAAAACTTGTATGAGAAAACTGCTTCGAAGGGGAACATGACAACTTTATCAGCTTCATGACGCGATTGCGCAGTTTCCACTTCACGTGTCCAACCCGGTATCCAACCAGCGAAGGTTTATGAAATTTGTACATAAAACCTGGTCAGGGTTTACGTTCACAGTCAAATTTGTCCGTGATCATTTGGTTTGTGTGGAGAAGCTGCAAACTTTACAAAGGCGTGTCTACCTGCTGTGCGAACTTTCGTGCTGCAAACTGGAAACATTCAAACCTGTACAAAATACACGTTTCGTCGCGATGCAGTCTTTAGACATGCATACACGGAGTTTCAACTTTGCGAAGCTGGTAAATACTCGTTAAACAAATACCAGTATATAAGTTTCCTGAGCTTTGCAGAGCTTGCATAAAGTTTTACAAAAGGATTGAAAGGTCGCCGGTTTCCATTTCTCGAGGCACTTCAGCACGAGTAGTGATCCAGAGGCTTCGGCATGCATGCCTCTGGAAAACATAGAAACACGACATACGGCTTTGTAATGTGATCTGCGAATCATAACTGGATTCGTAACTCTCTCAGACCGGTGTCGATCCATCGCAGATGCAGTCCTTTTCCTGATTTGATGGGTCGGCGAGTCACAATATGGGATGGTATCGATGCGACCGAACCCTTCTTCTGCGTTCTTACTCAACTTTTAAACGGTCGCACCTCTGGCACGGGTTCTGAAGCGCTGCTTGAAGCACAGCTTGGGGGGCCGCAGAAAGCCTTAGGTGACCAGGTGGTTTAGAGGCTGCGGTCGTCTGGCATCTGCATGGTCCCAGTAGCATCTTCGTCTGGGACAAGGCCTGCAGACGAGTCCTGGAGGTGGCAACCTCCTGCGCGACTCTCTGGGGGCTCAGGGCTCGGGTCACGTCTGAGCATGCCAAAAGCGGTCCATCCCGAAAGAAAGAGAAGTGTGAGCAGGCGGCCACACTAGCACATCGCTGCTGGCAAGCACGCACCTGAGTCTAAGCACGACATGCTCGCTCCATAAATCCGCCGAGGCCACAGGCCTCCGGCGTCTTGATGCTTTAACTAAGTACCCTCTACCTAATACTCCTCCCTGCAGTCCAAAAGTTTGGTGACGTGCGTTTTTTGGCCACATTTTCGACTCCCCGCCCCGGCTGGCCGCTTCTCACAAATTTCACCTTTCCTTCTAACCATCCTTCACGCCCAACCCCGCCCCTCCCCCCCTGCTCCCCAAATCGTTGTTTAGGTTTAGTAAGTTTAGTACCCGTGGCACTCCTTCCTTCCCATCTTCATCCATTCATTCCTCCGCTTCCCTTCCTGGCGCCCCTGCTCCCCTGCCTCTCCTGTGTTTTTGTTCCTTCTCTTCCCTATCTCTCTCCCCCTGTTCTCTTGCGGAACTCAAAAGCTTGCACTCGCCTTACAAGGCCCCAACTCCTCTATTTAATCCTCCTCCCTGCAACCCAAAAGTTTGGTGACATGCGCTTTTTGGCCACAGTTTCGACCCCCCACCCCGGCTGGCCCGTTCCTTCCCATCTTCATTCATGCATTCATTCTTCTGGTTCCCTCGCCACTGATGAGCCGGGGCGGGCTGCGTAGCGTTAGAATTAAGCCGAAGGTCGTGCCTCTTGCGGCTGAGCTGCATTGGCCTCCTGCGTTCGTCCTTCTCCCGGCAAGTCTAGTGGCTCATACCTGAAATCAAGACAAGCCAGAGCTGTGGAAACAACATGCCAAGCTTACAAAATGCCCAAGCATGCCGAACCTTGCGTAGCGATCCAGGCAACTCACAACATCCTCTCGGGCAGAATGCAATGGCCATCAGAAATGATCAGAAGCAGAGGCGCCTGAACCCGGCATGGTGAGTCGAGGCAGTGTCCTGCGCAGGACACAGCGGACAGCGGCACAGCCGCCGTCGTTTCATTCCGCTGCCGTCCCCTACCACGCCTCTGACGCCGAGGGCCTGGCAGAACGGCGGAGCTCCTCCAGAAGTCGAGGCTAAAGCAGACATTGATACTCGGGAGGGCGAAGATCCTGTTTGTACACATCCTCGTGGGCAAGTCCAACCCGCCCCCATGCCTGGGACCAGGCATGCCGGAGGGCCGGAGGGTTAGTTGTTGAGCGCAGGCACTTGCTACCTGAACAAGTCAAGCCGCCGTCTTCCTGCTCACCCCTGCAAACGTCCCCTTCTGCGCGGATCTCCAGCTGGAAGCCATCGGGACAGGACATGGCTGTAAAGCCGTTGATCAACTAGTACATGGAGTTCTCCGTTGGGCTCTGTGCGAAGTACGCAGTGGATCAGAATGCTAGGGTATGCCAATCTGGAAGGTTCCACTTTGGGTACCAGAAACAGTGAGTGCAGACTGTTGAACTTGAGGGGAGGATGACCATGTCCGCCAGCTTGCGCCAAGTTTTGCTTCATTCAGCAGAAACGCTCCGGATCAACCGCAGAGGTAGTCGGGTGAACCGTCCACTGCGCACACACTCTGCGGGAAAGCGGCCCTGAGTTCAGCACGCACAGCGCTTACTGAAGCTTAGAGACTGCGCAGTAGATGCCGCCAAGCAGGGCTCGGCAGACCTCGGGGAATGAAGCGGAACTTCTGCCATTCCCAGCATATCCTCTTTGGGGCACCTTCCGGTTGCTGGCCGGTGCCTGGATACAACATGGAAACCACGGGAAACTCGCCTGAACAGATAGATGGACTCTGGAGGCCTCAATGTCGAAGCCCGAAGACGACGTGAGGAAGGACACGGATCGCCTGGAGAACACTGTGCTGCCCATGCCCAGGCGTAGAGAAGCTCCAAAGCTGAAGGTCAGCATAGTGCCCACCTGGCTTGGGCCTTCATTCGAGCTTTGCCCTCAGCGAGGACTCCGCAAGCGGTGGCTCCACGAAGCGGCTTCATGAACTCCCGGCCTCTGGACGAGTGGATGCTGTTCCGCACTCAGATCGGCGAGGTCGCCTTTGCAATCCTCGCAGCGAAAAAAGTTCCTAGCCGTGTATGCAGTTCTATTCGGTGTCTGAGTCCCGCGACCTGCATCACTTGCCCTTGGGCCATCACTCAGCTTCTGGGACCTTGACCACATGATGATGAACCCATCGGGAAATATCGGGAAAGATGGTAATCACACTCCACAAGTTTCCGACGATACAGCAGGAAGCGACTTGCGCTTGACCCGCTGCCGGAAGCCTGGCACAGGGCACACAGAGAGTCCTGAGTCCTGAAGCCGGGCAGCGACGAGGCGACTCCCTATGCAAGCAACTATCCTGATGTGGCCTGCGGCGTTCGCGAAGTCTTCCCACTTTTTGGGATTCCTCGGCTTCGCACGCGCAACGTGCAGCATCAGAAGTGGCTGTCTTCGGCGTGCCGACTGGGGTTAGAGTGTGTGGAATTTTATAGGTTGACTACAGGCTGTGTAGGTTCTACTTGGTGCTTAAAAGGATTCCTTCTTAGGCACTTTACGCCCAAAGTTTAAACTCTACCGTTACATGGACGCTTGTGGGAGACTACCTGGAGCAACTACGGCTGTAGGGTCAGCAAAGACCAAGCTAAGCTATGCAAGCCTTCTGCGCCCAAAGGCTCTAAGATTTTCTAGGTAGACGCATCACCAACAACTTGGTTTCATGGTTTGCAATGTTTCGGGGCCCCAGTGTAAGATTGTGCACAGAGCTCCTAAAGAGGGATGGATGCATTAGAATTAGAGACATACCGATTCTCGTCCATGCTTTAATTCAGGGTTGGGAATTTAGGGATCTCGGGAATACCCTCAACGAGGTCCAATTACCCCATCGTCATATACACGCTCTCCAAAGACTACGGTCCAAATACTGTACGATTACTGCTTTTATGTCCCAAAACCACATTCCTGTTGTGCGTGTGTGTATATATATATATATATATACATAAGCTAGTACGCTGCTGGTGTCTCCTGAGGCCGCGACTTCTCGATCTCTTGCCAGGCCTCTGAAAACTGATCCAGGAAGGTTGCCTGTAGATAGCCAGCAGCAGGCTGCAGTGAGGAGGCACTGATGAAAGCAACCCATCCGATGTTTGCAATCCATGCAATCCAAGGTGCAATGTGAAGAAAAAATGTCTCAAGCGGTGGCAGATTTGCCTTCAGGCGAGAAGGCTGCCGGAAGCAGATGGCTACTGCAACGCTTGGGGCCAGGCCAAGGCTTTCTCGGAGACGCAGTAATACTTTTGAGTCTCCAAACAAGCGTCGAAGGCCTCAGAGTGGTGCACAGCCATCTCCCAGGGGCCCCGTGCCATTGCTAGGCCCTGACTTCATCGCCAATTTCTTGCAATTTGACTTTCTCTGCCATCCACCTGAGCGGCCAAAGACACAGCTGCGGATGCGCCGGATGGTGGAACTCATGCCAAGGACAACAAAAGGACAACAATATGGCCGCAGCAGGGCCATCAACTCACGGAGGTCCGCCTGCACAGTGCTCCAAAGCCCGCATATGTCAGCTGATGATCGCTGATGGCCAGAGAGACATAGCACAGAGATGGAGCAAATTGGGGAGGAAGAAAAAGAGAGAGGAAGAGAAGGAGAATCACAGGACAGAGATGGAGCAAATTGGGGAGGAAGAAAGAGAAGGAGAATCAAAGGACTGAAGGACGGAGACAGTAGCTGCAGGCCTCGTGGCTCGGAGGCACGGCCTGGAATGCAGCCAACAGAGAAGATTGAGGATTCTCTGCTGCAACCGTCCCTTCCGAAACAGAGCATGCGCCCGAAGTGCCTCTTGCTCCTCGTTGGGCACCAGCAGTGCATTCAACTGCAGACAGGAGAGCTTCATAGCAAAGTGGACTCTTATGCGACAGTTCAGACATGGGCAGGCCTGCTTTTCTGCAGTGTCGGCGTCTTTACCGAAGGCCTGCACGTCCCCAGACCAAAGCGGCTAAGAAGTCTGCAAGTCATGCCAAATCCTGACGCTCAAAATAACTGCAAATCTGTTGCTCCGGCAGCTCAGGCTAAGACTTGTTGACGACTATATTTTGCCATTTGCAAGCTATCTTTGATTTCTCACAGGGATAGTTATACATCAGACGCATCTTCCAAGCTCAGCTCTTGTAGCTGTAATAGAACCGTTGGCAAATTTTCTGCACAACGGCAGAACTGTTGATGCATAAGCGGGTTGGCACCTGCTCCTCGCACCCGGCGAACACGAGCTTAGCGATCGCCCTTTTGTATGCAGCTTGTGCCAGGTCGCTGTCTTGAATCTCCCCTCCATTGATCTGATTCTGCCTTTCATCCTGCAATCTCAGCCCCTCTTCAATGCAGGACCTGTGCCCCTCCATGTCTTTGAGTTTCCCACCTTCGCCGCCTCCTTGTTTGAGGTCCGAATCCGGTGGAATCTTCTCCACATGCAGCCCCCGCCCCGTTCCCACCTCCTCCCGAGCCCTTGAAGCTGCTGCTTGCAGTGGTAGAGGGGCCGGCTCTGATATATCTGGCCGATGCAATTTTCTGCACCGCGCGTCAAAGCTGGGCAACCCAGGCGCAGCGCGGCCTTTTCAAGGTGAGCATGTTGTTCGGTCAAACGGCGTGCGCGTGCACCGGAAAAGGATGGAAAAGGCTAGATTGGTCGCACTCAGCGTGCTGCACGTGGCCGAGCGGTCCGACGAAGTGCAGGCATGTGCAGGCATCATCAGATCACTCTCGCCCCACGAGCAGCACAGGGTGCGGAGTCTCATGCGAAGCTTGGCCCCACATCATGAGCATCATGATAAATTTGTTTCAACTCTTGGACCGTGCTGCAAACGTGCTATTTGAAACGGCGCCAGACCCGATGAAGCTTGCAGCTGCACGGTGCGCACAGGACCGTGCGTGTCTACAGGAGATGCGCTGGCCGAGCTATACCTCTGCGCCTATACCCCACCTAAACCCATGGGGTTGTGTTTCGTTGCCATGTTAGGAAACGACTCATGGGGTACCAGAAGCGCTGGTGAAAAAAACGGAAAGCCCGTGACCCTCATAATGTGCACTGCACACAAACCGCTGATGCTCATGATGCAAGTCAAACTGCATTTCCTTTCTCCAGCCTCGCCTGCGCATCATGCTGCCTTTGCCTCGCGATGCCTTTTTGAAAAACAGCCGATTGTAAGACTGGCAAAACATTTGCCTACGCCAAGCAGGCCTACACACCCGTTGAACAGGGCTACTGCAGCGCACTGCCATGCACTGTACTTGCTTTGATGGATGTGGTACAATCGTGCCCCGTGAAGGAAATCCGATCTCGCTCGAGAAGACGGCAGGGCGCGCTTTCATCGCATACCCAGGCACCAACCCACGAGACTCTCCGGGAAATATGTGACGGGCCGGATGAAGACAGAAATCAGGCGGGTGGGTGCTGTGAAGCACAAGCGTTACACTCCCATAATCCTGAGGGCGCTCATGTGTGCAGTTGTCGACAAACACGCCAACACGGTACTGGGGAGTGGAGTGCACGGACTTCCTGTCGAAATCCGATCCAGTTCGAAGCCTTCGGTCGTGTGGTTTTTCAACCCTCGGAAACTCATGTGTGGTTCGAAAACGCCTCCTCTCGATGTCACGTCGGCCACGTTGGCGCAAGAGATGTGCTCAAAAGGAGGGTTGCATTGCTTGACGGGATGGGGCCTTTGTACTTTGCACGTTGTATGACGCAAACTGTCCAGCAGTCTCGCGCTGCTACGCTGCAATGCACCGTGGCGTCAGGATGGGGACAAACAGGGAGGAGTAAGTCGCACCGCGACAGAAATTCAAGCAAAGAATTCCGGGAAAAACACGAGATAAATTCGGGAAAACATGGGCGACCATGCGGAACACATCAGAAGCGATTCAGAAAAAAAAAGTGACGACCGTGAAGGAAGATCTGGATCGACGAACCTTTAATCGCAGCCGTTACATCATCCTAGCTGTGTTGGGTGGCAAACCCTCAAGCTTAAAAGGAGATGAGAGAAGTCAGTCCCTGGAGCATGCGTGAGCTGCCCGACCCATGAGACCTGAGAGGGATTGGGTCAAGAACGCCAAGTCGTGGACCACGCGCATCTGAACCCAAGCCCACGCGCAATGTCTCCAGCATTTGTGCCACGGTCCGGTACTGGCACCTCAACATTACCCAATCAGGCTGAGAGCCGTCGGGCAAACGACACCTCGAGGTCATCGACATCGGCTTCTTCAAATCGCGTTTTGACCTCACAAGTGAACTGCTCCTTGGCACGGTCAAGCTCGTCTGGCTGGTTCACGCGGAGTGATCTCCATCCATAAGTCGAGCTTGCGCTGGTAGAGCCAAGCTTGCATTGGTATTGTCGCAGGTAGTACTGTTGATGATATAAATCCTGCATTACCTTAAGGACCGTAAACTATGGGAATTATGGCATATTCCCTATTATGGGTGATGCAGGATTTATATCATCAACCGTACGACCTCTCAGTACCGTCGAAGGTCGGACCCCCGGAATGATCAGTTTCTTCTTTGTCGCGGAGGAAATGCGACCACTGCCATTGAAGGCGCGCCCCCAGAGTCAGAAAAACACTTGTAGTCGAAGCAGTGCCTTTGCCAACACCTCGGTACGCGATGTGATCTGCACCCAATCGGCACCACTCCATCAAGTCGTCTTCGAGGAAGAACATAAACCGCAGCTCTGGGCTCGCGCCAACGTAAGAATCCTCCACGTGCAGAGCTTGTTCTGTCGCTTCCCACGGCACTATGTTGCGACAAACAAACATGGTGTGTCGAAGCGTAGTCATGTTTGAAGTACGAAAGCCGGGCACAGGTTTCAACAGGGTAAACGCGGAAGTGATTGGAAGTGCTCCTGGCTGTGCGCGCGAAATCTGGCCGTGCTTATGATAAATTCCTAGCCGAAGCCCAACCTACAGGACGGGGAAAGGTCGGCACGAAGCCTCGATGGATGACTTCAGCGCCGAAGCTTTCTCTTTGGAAGCCTGTGGTGGAAGCAGGGGTTGAGAGATGGCGACCCCTCCGTGATCCCCGAATGTTTCAAGTGTGCCTCATGCACGCTGGACAGGGACTGCTTTAACGCCTCGAAGGTGTGTCTGAGTGTATCTTTTTTGCGACATCTCGGCGTTGCTAATCTGACACAATGCCTGGAAGAAGTCCGGATCGTTTGCCCCAAGGGAGAGGCAAAGGAAGTGCAGGGAAGAAACCTGAAGCAGCAAGCAATGCAAAGAGCGTGGCGACTGCAAGTTTGCGCAAGAAGTGCCACGATCAACTTCGCTCCAAGGCCCCGGCAGCTCCCGTTTTGAAGGAAGCTAACGTCAAGAGAGAGTCGACGCTCACGCCGCGGATGGTGCCTTCGACGACCTGCCACGTTATGACCTCTCGTTCTACTACGCTCGTGTCATGGCACCCAACCAATGACTCGGAACTGGCTGAGACCACCGTGCGTAAGCGTCGCCGTTTGTTGCAGTTATCCCTGAGGGCTGCTAAAGAGACGCGAGCCTCATCCACACCGTGGTTAATAAAATTGCCAACCTTCGGAGGTGCATGGCATTTTCCGGCTCCGTCTGCAAAAAACGGCAAGATGCTGAGCCAGGGACACGTACAACTAAATCGAGCATTTCTTTGAACTTCTGGCTCGAGCGCACCTGGCAGCGCCGTCCGAGCGCCATAGAGCGACAGCTTTGCAGTGAAATGCAACCCACAAAAAAACGCTAGGGTTCAGCCTGCTCGGCAGCAGACATGAGCGCCTGCCACAGCGTGCGTCGGTTTCAGATACGCCGGCAACCAACCGCCCAGACCATCGCTTTAAAGCAAAGCAACAATCTGCGTCACAGGCCGATCGCATGTCGTGCAGACACCAGTTACCGGTTGCTGCATGATCCTCTCTTTGTGATTCAACTTCTTCAGGTTTTTGAGCGCAGTGTCTCTCTCACAGGACACTTTTGCTCGGCCTCACATCTTTTCTCGATGGCACTAAACTGCGCGATGTGGGACAACGCGAACCTTGGCCCAAACGAAGCACAGGTGTTTGCCACCTCAATTGCCTACTCTGGAAGTACACCGACAACAAGATCTACAATGATTGCAGCGGTCCCAAGTTGGCCCGACAACGAACGTAGCGCAGACTCCGAACAGGTACGGCGGGGGATCTCAGGCGAACTAGCAGAGGACCTTGCCAAAGGGAAGAGAAACAGCCTCATGGACGATGCAGACCAGGCTATGCTCGCACGAGTAGCCATACTGCATGTTAGTTTTTCACCCTTCAGAGATACGAGATTGAGTGCAGTATGGAGATGCGCAAGACTGCACTTGTGGCTTATCGCAGGAGCACAGACACTGCAAGAAACGGATTGCCGTCAGGCGACTTTGCCACCTTCATGCGCGCCACTCCTTTCGGAAGGGTGCAGAAAGGCATGATGTTCATCTCCACCTGCGCATGTTGCCACACAAGCCTCCTTGTGCCTGCATCAACAGATCCCGGTGACAAAACTGTTCATGACTGTCAGTCTGCAGCACGCTGTCGCACAGCACATGTCTGATCGCTTTTTTGTGTCTTTGCTGCGCCCTCACAACTCCAGTTGTCGTGACCACGTTTGTGCCGTTCTCCTCTCCTGTAATCGGGGCCAGACACGTCTCATCTCTCAACTTTTGGCATAAATTAGCCAGGCGCATCTTGCGAACCATGTCTGCCTGCCTGATCTTCACCGTGCGAGTCGTCTCCAGCGATAAGATACCTCAGCATGTAAACAGTGCCCCTGTTCGCCTCCTACAAGCATGGCTTGATCTCTGAGCACAGGGCTCTGTCTGTCCGCCCGGTACTATCTGCCGAACCACGGGCTCCCACGCGGAAGCCTCCCATACCAGCAACGAAGCTCGGAAGACCCTGCACCCAAGGCAACAAATCTAACATCTGCAACTACTCCGCCACCCACCCCCGCCCCGCCAGCACTATTACCATTAACATTACCGTTGCTAGTACTTTGCTCTTATATTCACTCTTACGATGACAAAGAGTGACTATGAGTATGACTACGGCTCTGACTATGACTATAACTATGACTGTTACTATTGCTATTGCTACTGCTACTGCTATTGCTATGACTATTGCGATTACTATTACTATTACGATTACCATTACCTATTACCGATTAGTACCGATTAGCTATCACCTACTAGTATCACCTAGCATCCATCACCTATTGAAAATTACTTATGGCCGATTATCTATTACCCATTACCTATTACCTGTTACTTGTTACTTATTACTTATTGTTTATTACTGATTGCTCGTTGCTTGTTACTGATGCTATTACAATGATCACCATCACTATCACCATCCCTATCACCATGACTATCACTATGACTATCACTAATACTATTACTGTTACTGGTACCTGTACTGTTGCTGTTACTATTACTGTTACTGTTGCTGTTACTATTACTATTACCATTACGATTACT
>CAJNDV010005546.1:7457-52101 GCA_905221635.1 Symbiodinium sp. CCMP2456 | reverse complement strand
ACTGCTACTACTACTACTACTACAGTTACCATTACCTTGTCGCATCGTCTTCAGCAAGTTGGATCATGCAGCGTCAGGATGTGTAAGCTCTAGCCCATGGTGTTGTGCGCCACCTGTTTCGGATTGTTTGCAACTTCGGGTGTTCGGACTTCGGACTTTGCACTTCGGATTTCACTTTCAGACTTCGGACTTCAGGTTTGGACATTGAGACTTCGTGGAGCGAAACCGTGGGTGGGGGGGGGCCGGGATGTTGATGCCCGCCGGGCGTTGTGGCTCCAGCTTCACAACCCGAAGAGACGCTGGCAAGACTGCCTTGCAGCTCCCACAGCGGTATTGCTGCGAGCTGACAGTGTCTTATGGAAACGAGTAGGAACAATAAGCAATGCGGCTGGATTGTGAAGCAGCGCTGGACGCACGCGACGACAGTGAGGCAGTTCTCACTCTTTCAGCTCGAAGTGCCTGCCACTTCTCCAGAAGCACTGGTACCTGAGAAAGTCGCATGTCAATCAAGGGCTTGACAAGCCAGCAAGGTGCCTCCGGAATGTTGTTGTGAAATATCTCCACGCAACGGACCTGATCAAGAGCACTATCCTGAATCCCCTTTGCCAATGCAGAATCGAGGCCGGGACGTTCACGGGCCGAAAGACCTCAAAGCCAAGCCAGGCCTCCCCGCTTCGAGCCTTTGCAGTGGCATCGGGGTTGCTCAACATTTCAGCGAACCTGGATGCAGGTGTTTTGGTGGAACTGGAAGAGCCTGATGCCTGGTGCACTCACCGCATCCACAGTGAGCGTTTCGAGGAGGCTCGTTTTCGTTCGAGCTGAAAAACAAAAACGATCACGAAAGCAGAGGCAGAAAAGAGCATGGACACCTGACCTTCGGCCATGCAAGATCATGGTGTCGACAGGCAAGATCCGAAGCCGGAAGGCAGCCTCCGGTATAGTCAAACATGCAGGACCAATGGGATGCCTTGCAGGCAACCGTCCCTCGGTGAGTGTCAGGATTTGCGCTCTAACTTTCTGCTTTAAACAGTTCGGCGGCAACCGGACGTGTGCAAACTCACGACAGAACACGTCGTTGGCTTGCAGAAACATGGCTTCCAGAGCGCTTTGCCAGCTCGAGCCTGGATTTTCAGCGTGACAAGACCGCAGCTTTGCTGCGTTGGCTAGACTGATTTGGCCGTTCTTTCGTGCAAAGTTGTTGCAATTGCGCTTCTCGTCAGTCCAGTCCTTAGTGGCAGGCTCAAGTGTCGCGACATGGGAAGCTGCGCTTCCCACGTGTCTCCAAGCCGTAGCTGCTGCATGCCAGGGGTGTGACAGTCGTGACACCGGAATCAGTGATCTGTAATCTCTTGCGACTCTCGCGACATCCCGGCTGAGAACCTCGCTCCATGGCTGCGCTGCTGGGCGCCGAAGGGGCCATTGCCTCCTGCATCTCAAGTCTGCGACAGTGTCTGCAACTGAATCCAACTGGTTCCAGGTGCTTCTCTGACTCAGGCCTTCTGGCTACATCTGACCGACATAGATGCCCAAGCACTGTGCTTATATGATGTTGTCTTCTTTTGTCTGCGCTAGTGAAGGTCGGCGCTGCTACACCAAGCCAAAGCCGGTTTTGTCTGCAGCTCAGCAAGGGGAGTTTGGCCATGCTTTCCTGGTCTACATGCAGCCACAACATGCCGTCGAGAAGCTCTGCCAGCTTCCAGGCTTCGGCGGGCCCTCCCCGCAGACATCCTTGCTGAGGCAATTGCATGAGGTCTGATCTCCCAATCCCTTTTGCTGGCAGGGCGGAGCGAACTTCATGTCGACCTTGTCGCACCAAGCTGGACGTGCAGTGGAGTTTACCGGGAGCGCGGTTTCCAGAAGCGTCGACGAACAGCATCCAAGCATCGTGCCATCCGACGCAGGGCAGCATGCCCCACTGAGCTTCAAAGATTGACAAGCAGGGTGAACAGCGCAGTCGGCTTTCGGGTCAACTGTCACATTGGCAGGTGCGGCCGGTGCTGCCGCAGGCGTCGCGGCAGGTGCTGCAGCAGGGACTGCAGCAGGGGCTGCCACGGGTGCTGGCACCACTGCAGGAGCCACCACAGGTGCCGGTACCACCACAGGAGCTGGCGCCACCACTGGATGAACGACTGGATGAACCGCTTGAGCACCACACGAACAGCAGGAGTAAGAGTAGGTTTGCCAGGAACCAGGCAGGAAGGGCCCGTAGCCGCCACAGACATAAGGACCCAAGCAAGGGCCACAGCCTCCAGGTCCGCCATTGCACGATGCAACGAAGCTTCGACTGTATGCATCCATGTTGTAGCACCAGAAAGGGATTCCAGGTTGTGGCTGCTGGTCAAGTTTGCCCACTTTGCCCACCGTCAATCCTGTCTGAAGCAACTCCACATTCATCTCTGCCACCTCGACATCGACCTCACAGGCATCTGCCTCACAAGCAGACCCGGTGACCACACCGAGCAAACTCGGAACAAGGAACCAATTCATCATGTTTGTTCCGAGAGGGCTCATGACAAATAAAGTAGAGTCTGGCTGCCACTGGGGTTTCTTGGCAAGCTCGGGCCCAAATGTACGAAAAGAACAGCGGCGTGCAGCGACCTGCACCTGATGTAACTAGAGCAACTGGGAGCTGCAAAAAAAAAAAAGGCATTCTGAAATCTCCTGTCCTCCCGGAGCCACGCCAAGGAGACCTTCAGCCCTGACATTGCCATTTCTGGACCTACAAGTTTGCATCATGGCTTGCTGTCTCAACGTTGCTCGGGTCTCGTCCCAACACCCCTTCAGCTTGAGCCTCAATGCGGATGTAATGTCACGGTGTGCGAAACAAGCAGGCAATGCGAGCCTGCATGGAAGCAGATTAAACTAGCTGTTGAGCTCTGGGCTTGCTTGGAGTACCAGAATTCCTTCTCCGTTGAGCTAGCCTTGAATCCGACTTGCTGCTCTTTAGACTCAGCAACTGTTCAGATTCGTGCAGAGCTGCAGTCCGAGGCGAGCACCAAAAGATCGAAAGCATGGCTGGGCTTGAAGTTCGCGCGGTGACCGCTCTCCAACGTTCGCAGGTGGCTCCTGGCTCTGCGGTGAAACTCATGCAAGAAACCGCAGTCAAACAAGCACAGTAGCAGCGACTCCTCACCCTCATGGAGCAGTTCGCATCCGTGTAAAATGCGACTTCATGTACCATCCAGCCCCCAACGTCTTGCTCGCACACCTCGCTGTGGGATGCCCGCGTTTGAAAAGAAATTCCACTCGACTCTTGCAGTCTAAAAACAGATCTGCACAAGCCGGTCTATGCTGGACATTCGGCAAAGGACATTCGCAAACAGAACCGCCCTCCAGCTACTTTCGCATACTTTCGCGACTACCGTCCGTGTGTACTTGGTGCCTTGTTTACGCGGTCTTTACAACCCCAAGCATCAGCGGTGCTGCAGTGCACACCACGCACAGGAGGTCTTTTCACTGTAGATGGTGTCGCGGAGAGAGGATGTCAACGATCCGTTTCAACAAACTCCAAGCTGACGATGTCTTACCCAAAATCTACTAAGTTGCAGTCCCCCTTTTGGTCGAAATGCGAGCTGCGCCCGGCCGGGCACACCGCACCGAAAACCGGTGCCGGTGCCGAGGTGCGCACTTCCGCGTCCGCTCGGGGCACCCCCCACCCACAAGGCGCCGGCACTTCTACCAAATGACAAGATCATGCAAAATCCTACAGCCAACAGCCTCTCAGGCGCCCGGCCGCCTGCGAGGACCAGCATCTCGTTGACCCGCTCCCTGACGCGGGTCCGGCCCTCGGCCCAGGTGGACGACTATGGTCTCGAACTTCGCCACTTCCGGCGCGACGAGCACCAGAGTGGCGGTGCAAGCCCGGCCGGCTTCCGTCAGGAGCTCCTAGTCCCCCGTCCACTTTCGCCCCCAAAAACGACTACTACTTTTGATGATATAAATCCTGCATTACCTTGAGGACCCTAAACTATTGGAATTATATGGGTAATGCAGGAATGCAGGATTTATATCATCAAGCGTAGTAGAGTCGAGTCAAGCCCGGGCCGCCGCTTTCGCGGGAGCCCGGAGATGCCATGCCGTCCACGCGTGCGGGAAGCACAGTCGCCCGCGAAGGCGCTGAGGACCGCTGAGGACCCGCCATGGCTCTCAGAGCCTGAGCCGGAGCGAGACTGCAAGTCCACGGCGTCGGGCCCTTAAGACACCGGCGGCGTGGACTCATTTGATTTGGACGCCGGCCCAGACGAGGACGATGGGAGGACGCCCTGGTCGGATGAGCTCCGGCTGTCGCGAGGCCGTGTAGGCACCGTAGGCCCAGCTGCCCAGGCGAGGCTGGCCGCCGCCAGTCGCCGCCGGCCTTGGAGGAACCAGTCGAAGCCATGACCAGGCGAACTGGAGGCACATTTCGAAGATGCGGAAGTCGAAGATGCGGTCGAGCCGAAAGTGTTTCGGCGACCGCAGGAGTTTCTTGCTACTCGCACACGTGCGCTACACGACAACCAGTCGATCAAGAGTCGAGTCCCTGCGTCCACCAGCTGGCCCACAAACAAGAGGAGTGAGAGTTATGATTGATGATCACTGTGTGGGGGGCAGGCAGCTGGCAACGAAGGTGCAATTGGGAGGAAGGGCCTTGCCAGTCATCAGACTGGAGTTTTGCGCTGGTTGCGATCCCATCCGGTTTATCTTTCTCCGGGTCAACATCGTTGAAACATGGATGCATTCTCATCTCGGTGGACTTGAAGGACTGTGTCAGTGTACGTCCTCCTACACTTGTTCCGGTCTGTGTCGCGCAGCCGCATGGACATCGAAGTTCTCGAAGAGGATGAAGGATCGACAGCACAAGATCAACAATAATCATTGATTCTCACCCTATCGTCCCCGCTTTCTCCGTGTAGGCAGGGGTGTCGGAAGCTTCGACCACATAATGTAAGTACGAAGCGAAAGGACATGGCATGGCAAAACAACGCTGCCGCAAAGGCAGTTCCATTTTTGGAAGACTTCCCTCTCAATTTGCGAGCAGCAAGCGCTTGAACAGAGCGACAATAGCTTGAGTAACAGTGTGGCGTGCAGCTGAAATTTGGCATTTTTGTTGAACGCATTGGCAATGGAAGAGTAAGGCGCCAAACAATGCAGCGCACCAAACTTGTGCTGGGTTGAAGACGATCCGCCACTTGGTCGAGGCACCTTGGCTGTAGCATGATGCCCAAAGCCTTACTCTCGCCTTCTGTCGCTTTACCTCCTCACTCTGCTGGCAAATCCGCAGTGTGCTTCGTCTCCGACAGTCTGATGTTGCTACTTGATCTCAGCGGCTGGTGAGCGGTGGCAGCGGCAGCTGAGGCTCGTTGGACCCAACGCAGCACCGCCTGGAGGAGCGCAGTCAAAGCTGAAGGACCTGTTAAAGGACCCAAGCCTGAAGCTGTACCGGCCATCCCAGCAGTCAGGATTTCCACCAGGCCTCGAGTCTTGCGGACAGTGACAGTCACGTGACTGAAACTGAAACTAAGTAACTAAGTGCTTCGCCGTTCGGTGCAGCAGGTCTCCTTACTGCTGGTGTTGACTCAAAGAGCCCTGCTTTAGGGCTTTTGCAAGACAGCGGCTCGGGTGAAGTGTTCGTCCCAGCATGGACTTCCTCCCAAGGCGGCAGCTATATGTCAATGTGCATTTTTCTCTTCGACCACATTCAATGCGGTGCGTGAGTTCAGCCGCCTTGGCTCGTCAAGAACTGCGCAACCAGGGAAAGGCCATAGCATCGCCGCATGCGGAGCGAAGGATTCCATTGCGCACGCTTAACGTTCGGATTGCATTGCATTGACGGTCTTTTAACATATCTCACTGCTGTCCCTCATATAGTCGATCATAAAGCTCACAGACATCCACTCATGTTGTAATGTCGCAATAGATGCAGCATGATGAGCTGCCAGCTGACTCAAAAAAATCGGACATCGCTTGACCACATGCTTGCCGCTAACTTTCTGTTCAGATCAGGGCAGCGGGGGGGGCTCTCCCACGTCCCGCAGGTCTGCCACGCGGTCCTTGTACTCCAACCTGGCAGAGAAAGCATGGCTCGGCTAGGCTGCTCCGAGACGTTCCCTCGTATAAGGCGAGCCAGGCCAACAGTTTCTTGCTCTCTTCGGGAGTGGGCAGTACGTGGATGAGCAACTGCACCGCAGATGCTTGCAGAATTTGCACAGGCCATAGCACGAAAACCTGCCCAGCTGGAGACGACACCTGGCCTCTACGTCTTCGGGATTGATGAAGCTCTCGCTGAAGTGGAGGTCCTTCAAATTCTGGCAGAACTCCTGGCATCGCATTGGCAGGATGTAAATGGAGGCAGCTTGTCTGAATCCATCAGCAAAGCCCCTATGGACAACGCTCCTCGGTAGAAACCTCGGCTATCAAGCATGGCAGGATACTCAAGACATGTAAAGCACCTCTTGCAGAGTTTAAAGGATAGCAAGGATGTCAAGGCAGCCGGGGCCGGGACCTTCATCTTGCTCATCACAATTGCGAGGTTCTGTGCCCGCGAGCCATCCAAAAGGGTGATTCCTGATGAGATACTGACAGCACATCGTCAAGGCAAGGCCCCCCAGGCATCGCAGGGACGCAAGGCCTGCTTTCTTGGTGATGGACTTTCGCCTGCCACATCAAAACACACACTCCCCCGACATTGCGCACAGATTCCCCGATTGGCCCATGGCCTGCCGACGAGAACCGGTTTCTCTGCGGCTTCGGTCGAAAGCATGGCCTGCACAAGCCAGAGTTGGAAGGTGACCGGTTCTAACTTCTGCAGGCCTTCAGCAACTCCGGGTCGAAGCGAACGTCGGAAGTGAGGCCGTGGAAGACAGATTGCTGCGAGGGCTCGTCATATTGAGCCCCAGCCCAATGCAAGCGGCGTCCAAGAGGCGTGTGCCCGACAAAACGCGGAGGCGTCGCTGCGGCCTTGGACTTTGGAGCCGCCTTGCCTTTGCCGCCCTTGCCGTCGCCTTTGGCCGGAGGTGGGGGGGCTTTGCCCTTTCCAGGTGGGCCTTTGCCAGGCCCTTTTCCTGCCGCGCCTTTTGCAGGAGGACCTTTGCCAGGACCTTTTCCCTGGGAGACGGCGCTTTCGCTCTGCTCTGTTTTCTCCTTCTCTTTCTTCTCTGCCTCCTCAGGCTTCTCTTTCTCCTTCTCTTGCTCGGCTTCTGCCTTTGCTGCCGCATCTGCCTGCGCCGCACTTTCGGCGCCTTGCTTCCCAGCTGGCAGAGCTTTCCCGACTTTGCCCTTGAGGCCTTTGGGGCCCTTGATTCCCCCCTTGCCCTTTCCTGGTGCCATCACCTTTCCCTTGTCTCCTTTGCCACTGCCCATTGAAGACTGGCTTGTCATAACAGAGGCTGGTGAGGCATCGTCTTCGTCGGCTGCCTTCTCCGTCGCATTGCTGGCATTGCTGGCCATGCTGACGTTGCTCACCGTGCTAGCATTGTTGAAATTTGCCTCGAGCGCTCGGCAAAGGTCCCTGGAAGCCTCCAGTGGCAGCTTGGCAGAAGCCTGCCGGGAGACCTCTTCTTCGCTTGTGAGACTGGATCGTCGGAAAGATTCAAGTGATGACTCGCTGGCAATGGGCGAGGCTTCTGGAGACAGATCCGGGCTCAATTCAACGGAGGTTGGACCGGAAGATCCCTGCTCCTGTGCCAAGAGGTCTTTGATGATCACCCCACCTCCAGATGGAAAGAAAGAACAAGTGCTTGCACTGCTGCACCATCAGTAACGGTTCGAACCCCTCTGTTGCTGCTACTTGCAGGCTGTGGCAAGCATGACCGCAACCCTCCCCACAGCGCAGCCGTGATCACTCAAGCACGGAGACTCGCAGGCCTTTACCGGCATGCCGGGAGCTGTCTGCCTCCAGCATTGCAAAGCAGGCCGGCAGCAGTTCTCGTCGTGACCAATTGCCAGACCCTCCACTGCCTCGTTGACACGAACCGGGCTTTGCCTCAGACAGACCGGACACATGAACATGCTGGTCCACATAATGTACAGTAAGACCCAAAGCGTGTTTCATGTGCTTCGCACAGGAGAGTTTTGCGGCTTACCCGCTCGCTTTTAAAGGAGCAGCAACAAGTCTCTGTGTCTGTGGTGGCAGCTGCTTTGCGAGCTCAGATTGCTGCTGTATTTCACGAGGCGTTTAATTGATCGACACGCTTGTTCTCTGCAGGCTCGATATGGCTCGATTGCTCATGACGACATCTTCTGCAACATCTTGAAGCAACCCAGCGCCGTCAGCGAAGATGTCGGAGCGACTGCAGCCATCGTTCGGATGCCCAGGCCACGTCGGCACAGTAGGATGCGAATTCACACCTCTATGACATGTAATAAGGAAATCCATCGTCAATCAAGCTGAGATGCTGTCTTCGCCAAGGAGCGACAGGGTCTACGAGAGAGGAGGTACATTCGTCGGATGATGCTGTCATGAAATCTCATATATGACACTCGTAACCGGTTCACCGACGTTTCCCGACTGACCGTCGCCTTCCGCTGCAGGACACTGCACCAAACTCGCCCTCTCGAGATCACTACCCGGCGTCGCGAAAGGCAGGGACTCAGGGCTTCGCTTCGACTCGAAGCATTTCCGCTTCGCGATTCGCTGGATGCTGGACAGAAGACATCAGAAAGTTGTTGACGGCGTTTCTGCAGTCCGCATGTTGACGCTCCATTGCGCGGAAAGTGATTCTTCGGCTGAAAGCCGCGCGACAAGACTCAGGCAAATCGTCCGAAAGGACAGTGAGCCCCGGGCCCACCATCGTTGAACCAATCGTCGGTCGCATCGATGCCTCCATTCCAAAGCTAGGAGTTTAGACTTTCAGCCCTTTAACACTACCGAATTCGCGAACTTAGGCAGACATGTCAATGTCGTTGCCTGGTCTTCACAGGCAGAGGTCTGCAAGCTGCTTTTGTGAATTAAGGACCTGGCTGTAGCTGACCAGCTCGGAGTCATCTTCATCCATTCGAACAAAATGCACGGTGCTTCCCTGCGGCTTTGTCAGCTTGCAAGAAACGGCGTGCGATGTAACGCTCCGAGAAAAGACGACGAGTTGTGTTTCGCAGCTCCGCGCTCCTCCAGTTGCCGGTTAACAGGCCTGAAATCGAGATGAAGCATGGCACAGCCACGGACACTGCCTGTGACCCTGTCCAGCTCATATACTGAGATGATGACACATCATCTGTGAACCAGGCATCCATCGGATCGGGAAGGCCTGACGGTCGACGCAGCGACTCTCAAAGTGCTTCGATTCTTCTATTGCCCAGACCATCATGTTCGGCCTGCGTACGGAGTCCTCTCCCCTTCAGAGTCGCCATCCGCAATGTTGACCACCTGCTCTGAAGTAAGTGGCACGGCCTGGCGAGGAACGAATGCCACTGAGACTCCACGCACGGTAAACTGGACATAAAAGCTGCTTCCTGTCATGCAGTTTGCCATCCGTGCTGCGCAGCAGGGAAGGTCCGGGTTTGCCTCCCTTAAGGAAGCCACCCAGTAAATAAATGAGGATGTTCGATGGAACACCCTCTTTACGATCTCCACTACACATCTCTATGCATATTCATAAACCGAAGGTTGAGTGGCACCTTATCAGCCAAACGTTACACACTCGGCTAGTCTGTGCCACTTGAACCTTCAGTTGTCTCAAAGATGATCTCTCTCGGTTACCACATCACAGGTGTCGTTTGACAACAGTGGCCCAGTGAGAGAGCTATGAACAGAATCGAGGATGCCCAAGCAGGTAAGCTCAAACCCATTGGGAAGAGACATGATGACTGAAAGTGCTGCGACTACAAGTACACGATGTTTACAGCACGAACAGGTTGCAGAGCTCACACAAATATCCATGCAGAATCTCCGATGCGGATCGACTTCGAGAGACTCATCGATCAACTCATTCGCGATGGCCTTGTGCAATCCAAGCACGAAACTCGAATGATTCCTGTCCTGCTGTTCCCAGGGCCGCGACGTTGGCGGTTCTGCTGCTCTAGCCGAATCTTGCAGTTGGCACTCGTCTAAGGCTACGGTAAACGCTGGCGAATAGGTTCTCCAGTCCTGCGGCAGTCACTGGACTGGGACTGCAACTTGCATCAGCGGGGAGGACAGCTCCCAGGGTCCTACTCCTGTCGCAAGCGACAGCACTGTCCTTGGCCATTGTCGCTGGCCCCGTAAGAATCTGACCAGAACCTGGCACCAGTCCATGCTGCAACATCCCTAGGCCATGAGAGCCTTCAGAGACTTGAACATGAAGGCAAGGGACAAGCAAAATTCTTCAAAGTCTACCACGTCATCCCGGTTCTTGTCCTCGGCGACGGTATCAAATGTGGCTTCTGCAGCTAAGCGATTATGTTGACAGCCGAGCTGCGGCAATGCGCCATAAATTCGCAACCTCGAAACTCTGCAGAGAGCGAGCCCCAGGCCATCTGAGGTGCTACAGCCAAGTCACCCGATTGGGTTCCAATTCTGTCTCTTTCCTGGCTCAAAAAGAGGCTGCACAAAAATACACGCGCCAGTTGACAACAACGCCATGGGCCAGTAGATCCGTGCAGGAGAGCAGCGGCAGCTTGAGCAGGTGCCGCAGGATGTCCTCAAACTCATCTATCTCGATCATGCCTCAGCTCCAATAGTCAATAACCACTGCACGCATCTTGCTCCAGCTCGCGTGGAACGTCTTTGCAGGAAGCTGTGCTTCAACCCAGCAGCCGCTGCCGTCTGCATCAAACTTGTCGAAGGCTTTTCGATAATCATCGACATCCACAACCTCACAAGAGATCACAAGAGCAGAAAAGGCGATCAAAGGGCAGAAGGTTGATTCGCTGCTCAAAGGCGAGCCTCGAGGCCCAGCTTCTTTGCCAGCCGCCGGGTCCGATGGTCCTCCTCGTTGTCAGCCCGGAGTGTGGTTGGGCCCAGGGCCAGCTAAGCACAGGACGCTCCTTGTTCGGCGTCAGCTCCTCGGAGAAGCTGAAAGCAGAGTACCAGATGAAGAAGTCCCGGACGTCCTCAGCGGGCAAAGTGCTTTGACAGCGCCGAGAAGCCTTCCAGAGCTGGGCTCGAAGCAATTGCGTCGCTGCCGCTACGATTCACCGTCCGCGTAGCCGTCTCTACGAAGTGTGGCGAAAGATCAGCAAGGCTTTCTACCTCAAAAGTCACAACAATCCTCGAGAGCTAGAGAGCTTAAGCTGCAGAAGCTGCACTTGCGGAAGCACCAGCTCAGAGCTGGACCCGAGTCAGCTCCTTAGCGGGAGATATCGGCGCGAAGGCAAGGTTGCATGAGATTGCTAACAGGTTGCGTTGCTCCAATGCACTCTGTGCGGGCAGTTTGCACACAGCAGCTTCGTAAAGTTGCTCATTCGTAGCTTCCGCTGGAATAGATCTGCGCCTGTGTGGAACTTCTTGGCATGGAGCTCATGCACATAGCAGATCATTACATGAAGGCGTAGAATGCCGTGGATCAACCCGAACGTAACGACTCCAGAATGGCCTTCCCCATCAGAGTAGCGCTTGAAGATTTCAGTCGCTGACTGCACAAGATCCAGAGGCACTCGAAGCTCGTGTGCCAACCTCAATCCCCAGCGCCGAGCTTGCTAAACGACGCCAACTGCAGTATCACTTCCGTGACAAAACGGAAACAGAGGAGTGCTACTGCCTCTGTTCCACTAGTCTTCCCTGCTTCTCCCACATTCTTTCCCTCGCGGGGGGAGGTGCTGGCTTTACGCACTTTTGCGATCCATTGGCCCTCAGGATTTTTTGGGAATAGAACTGGAGCCAAACTGCACCTAACGTTTAGGGTCCGAAGCTTCTGCAATGTGCGTCGGCCGACCAGCTGTCATCCCGCATGTGCAGCATTGCTAGATAACCCTAAGAACGCAGCAAGGGGCAGCCCCGACAACAAGTTGAACACATTCAAGTGAGTCGCTGGTGGATTTGTGGGCCCTTGGCGATGGAGACACGTGTGGTCGGCGTATCCACCGATGTCAGGTCGAGGCCTCTCGCAAGATGGGGCCAGAACAGTTTTCAGACATGCTCCCAGCTCCGGGCCATCAATCGGCGGCAGTGTCTCCTCAGGGAAGAAGCTGCTGACGGAAGCATGTCAACGAATGTCGGGTCCAATAATAACCAGGCTGCGAGGAGAGCTTTGCCTGAATACCTGGGATGCTTTGGGGGGTGACTCACACTCATATCAGTCACTATTATGTTTGTGAACTGCAAACGTCTATATCGACCCGGACACCTCTGCCGTGGACTGTGGTTCAGAGGAGCAATCGGCATCAATTGCGACTGCCCCCGGCGTTTCTCCTTCCGCATGTCTCCACTAATTTGTCGAGCCATGGAGCCTTCAAAGTCAAGGCCGAAAAGGCACGGCTGCCCGAGCCACATGGGAGAGCCCCTGCCTTTCTTCGAGCTGATGGACGAGTGCCTGCTGAGGGAATGCTCGCAACTCCAACTACAGGGCAGTAGACGCTGAGCATTGCTTCTCAAACTGCAAATCTTGACAGCGTTCCGCGGCCTCGCGTCTGGCCTAGGTATGACCGCGTGGCTCTGTGTGATTCGAGCGGCCCCAAGTCCCCGGCTGATCATCGATACTGTCCGAAGGCTGCTCGTGACCTGTGCTCGACTGTGCGAAGATGCGCAGAGTAGTTCAGCCAGGAAGTGAGGCTGCACGCCGCCAAGCTGCTGCTGCTTTCCAGCACCTGCTTCGGAAGGAGCGCAGACATGATCATGGGCTGGATCGCACGTGAATCAAGCGAAGATCTGCAGAAGAGCACGGCTTGAGGATGACCAGCACTGGAGAAAATGATTGGGAGGTACGCCAATGCCTGTGAGTCTGGTATTGGTGTTGCCGGAGCACCTCACAATGTGCTGCGATTACAGACTCTCTTGGACGATGAACAGCCGAAACTAGCAACACAAACATGAGAGTGATCGTCTGAAACCAAGAAAGCAAGATTCAGGATGCATGCTTCACTAGAATCACTAGAATGCCCGCAGAAGGAAGCCGAGCTTCCCACTGAAATCGCTTTGCGGAATGCCTAGGCTCTGCTTTGCTCACAACATGTAAGGGCCAGATGGAAAGAAATCAACCAAGTTGCCGTTCTCGCCCCAGTAGACCGCGTGAAGTCCCGGTTCTGACCTGCTTGCGGACAGTCTCTTGTGTTGCGCAGTGCGCACTGCTAAGCCACAATCGGGTGCCTGATGTGGCGCAAGTCTCCACAGAAGCGCTTGGTCATGGGCTGGCCGAGCGCGTGAAGGAGAGAGGGGATGTCAACGTCACATGAAAGCCACAGCCTGGTTTTTCCGTCCGACTCTTGGTAAAGCCTCCCAGCGTATGCCAAGCAAGCGATCAAATGCAGAGAAAACGAGACAGGGAGACCTTCCCATCAGGGATGCTTTTGCGGGCTTGCCTGACAGGTTTGCAGGGATATTGCCTGGTTCTTCAACAGCCCAAGACATTTGGGTACGATCAAGCGCACGGCAAGATCAAATTGACTGGGATCTGCCTCAAATGCTTCACTGCGTGAGTTGCACGCTCATCCACGAACCTGACGGTATGCAAATCACAGAAGCCCGTTTGTGGAGCTGTGAATGAATGTGAATGATTAGGCACGGCATCGCTGCCCACAACAAAAGATGCGGCAGCATCACAGAGAGACACAATGGCCAATAACCGCGATGTTGCTAACAAGGCTTCGTTCAAAATCCGACACAAAACAACAGATTGCACTGGGAACTGCACTTCGCGAAGTCGGACCAATCTCTGAAGCCGTCAGCTTGGAACCTTGCAACATCTTCGCACGCGCACTGAGACCGGTCTGTCCCGTCTCGGCGTCGACTGTACACTTTGGCCAAAACATCCCAAACAACCCATCACCGATTCAAACCAGGGCCCGAGAAGTCCTCTAATCATCCCTGGTTTGCAGTCCCAGCTATAGCCGGGTCAAAACGAAACAGCCAATGTAAGGCCTCGGGCCTGAAGCCTAAAGCAACACGTTGATGCGTAGTCAGTTCATGATGCACAACGGACCCTGCGTGAATGACTGAATGGTTATCCACGAAAGACTGCCTGAACACGGTGGCGGTGGGAAGGCATGGAGGACACTGAGGGCTTAAAACGCTGCACCGCAAAGTAGAAAAACGCGAAATCTCTTGCGCAGAATGCCATCTCTGACAGAAGCCCCTTAATAGAAAACATCTAACACTAAACTGCTCTGGCAGAAGATGATGGATGAGACGAGGTAGTGAGTGTAGGTTAAGAAAGCAGGCCAAACTGACCAGACAAAGCAAAGCCAAACCAAGCCAAGCCAAACCTTGTTGAATCAGATTGTTTGCAACCGTTGACTGACCGAAAACCCTCTCTTGCAGAAATCCCTGTCAATGATCATGCCTAACAGAAAACCGAAGGCCCCATCCAACTCAAAATTCTCTCTAGTAGTGAAACCCCGTGCATAACTAGATGGTTAAAGTCAAGATGACAACCAAGCTTAAGCCAAACAGAGCCGAAGCAAATTAGGCTGCCAAGCCCCTTGAAATCAGAAGTATTACGACCTTTGTCCGGCAGATTCAAGCTTCCCCACCGAAAGAAAGCCCTGTGCAACACAAACCCGACCCCTACACAATACTCGCACAAAGCCCTCTTCAGCAGAAAACCCTGCGTACGACTGGAGAGGAGAGCTTGGGGCCCCGAGCCAAACCATGTCAAATCAAACTTAAAGCCCGCACAGCCCTTGTCAACAGAAAGCCTCCTCTAGCAAAAAAGGTCTTTAGCTGCAGCAGAAAACCCTGTCCAGCAAAATCCGGCATAACAAACATCTGTCTAACAGAAAGCCCAGTCTAACAGAAAACCTTGTACGGCTACACATTGCATACCGTTAGCAAAGAAGCCAGTCCAAGCTGAGCCGAGCCAGATAAAGATTGTAAAACCCAACCAAACCAGGCAAACCAAACTAAGCCAAGTCATGCCTTAGATCAGAACTCTTACAGCGTAAAAGCCCTTCCTAACAGAAAGCCCTCTCTAAATGAAAAACCTGTCCGTCAGAAAAACCCTGTACAACAGAAACCCTCTGCAACACCTCTCTAGCGGAAAACCCTGCATGACTAGATACCTTACGGAATTCCAAACTAGGCCAGGCCAAATCGGGGGCTGCGAGAGACCTACGGGACGCAGGGGATGTGCGTGCAAGATGCACGCAGAAATGCTCGGGACATGCAACACTTGGTGGGCACGCTCACGCATGCGAAGCGCAGAGACGTAGGGGACGCGGGAAATGGCCACGATTAAACCCCCCTCCTCAACTGCCTCAGACTCCACATCTGATAAAATCAGTGTCTTGAGTTTGTCGGCTCTCCTCCGACCCTACTGCTTAAAGCAAGAGTAAACTAAATTCAAGCCTAGCTCCACCAGCTTTCGTGATAGAGATATCATGGGTTGATGCAGTGGGTGCCCGTGATGCGTTGCTTACCTGATTTTTCGACGGAAAGGATTTTGGTCTGGCACTTCTCGGTCCTAGATATTTCAATTCGTGGTCTGTAGAATCACTGTAGAACGTACTACGGAGACGACAACTACCGAAGACGATAATTTCAACTCAAACTGAAGCCTAAGTTATGCTAAGTTAACGGCCTCATGGGTCCTTGGAAGCCTCTAAGAAGCTGTTCCCAAAAGGACCTTACAACCCATGCAAAATACACGCAAAGGCACCCGCACATGAGCGACCAGCCACGGATCCGCTCGGGTGCATCATTGTATGGCACGGACGCTGCTATCACCATGCTATAAAGCCGGAAGGTACAAGAGTGGATGGTATGGTGCTGGTTGTGAGTGCTTTTGTCGAAGTGCTTGGTTCAAGTGTGGTTCACATGTCTGCTTGGATTGTTCTGGTCCAGAGCTCATGCACAAAACGTGCATGTGAGTCGATGTATGACTGTGCATGACGACTGAGGGCTCGACATGGTGCAATGTCTACCATACTGGACATCTAGCCAATGCGCAAGAAAGGATATCGAGCGAAGCTGCCACGTGCACTGAAAAGTGAAGCGTGACTCTCGGAGCGGCACATTCGCTACCAAGAGGGCACAGCTCTCGGAACCGCGAACCCAAAGCACCTGCTCTTGGCTGTCTGGCTCCTCGCTCTCGGGGTCCATAAGTGGCATGGGCCACAGATCCTCCCCGTGACTGTGGGTGTTTCATTGTGCTTGCAGTGGCATTGCTCTCTTCGTTTCCGTCGAAAATCGCAGGGACGGAGAAGGCAGGCATCTGCGGATCCTACGATAGCTCCAAGACGCCTAGCGCAGTGACCATGGGCACCTGAAGCTCAGTGTCGGCATCGCTCCGCAGCTGCTCCGCAATAGGATCTTTGAGCTCCAGCCCATGGACCTGCGCCAAAGCTTTCGACCGCTGGACACAGAGATGTGGCTCGGCTTCAAGTCACCTTCACATAAGCCTGGAATGGGCCTGCAAAGCTTTGGGACGTCGACGACGCTTCACCTCAGAGCAGCTTGAGCTTGCAATGCTAGATCTGCTAGGTGTCGACATCTGTCACTATCTGTCACTGTCATGTGGTGCATCAGAGGCTTCTGCTCGAACCTTCTCGATGAGTTCATCGCTCTTCCGCAATGCCTCGGAGCAAGGTCTTGAAGGCTCTGCTGGCATTTCTCGTAGCGGCGTGTCGTTAAACGGGGAGGGCTCCTTGAGTCTTCCTTAGGCCTTAGGCTTAGGCGGAGCTGAAGAAGGACGCAACGCCATTGAGAGCTGGGACTTTCTTGTTACTTCCAGAAGGGGCATGTAGAGTAGAGACGTCCGGGTGCGCAGCCAGGGCTGCTTCCATGGCAAGGGTGGCACGGGAAGCCACCGCACCCTGAAGTGCATCGCGGCCCCGGTCAGTGATGCCCTGAGTCGGGGCAGACAACGAGAACTGCATGTTTATGTGTTGTGATGGGAGGTGGGCTGTGTCCCACAGGAAGACCTCCTCCACACCCCAGAGAGCCTGGCAGCGCAGCGCAGGCACCGTCAACGAGCCAGAAGAAACGTTCAAGACTTGGCTTGGGCCTCGAAGCGGACGCTGTCTGAGCCCAAGCAAGCCATGGCGGCATTGGCCAAAGCCTGCCGGAGGGCCCAGGTGGCTTTATGTCGGGCCTGTGCTCTTTGCCCCACGTGCTCTGCCTGCGCACCCTGATCACGAACTGGATTACAAGACAGATCCTGGCAAGCGAGATGCGTTCTGCCTTCTTCGCCCATGCTTGCCCAAGCAAGCTTTCATCTTATGAACTCTACATCACATTCATCAACATGTCGAGCAAGACCAGCTCCACCACACACGCCAATTGTTTGCCTGGCGCTGAAAGCAGATGTGCCACTGGAAGCTGAACTCTGGTGCACATGAGCCCACAACTCGCGCACCTTCGAACTGCGAATTGAGAGCCCGCTGCTTCTTCAATCCTTCACGACTTGGAACTTACAGCGGTGCCGTAGCCGTAGTCACCACATACGATCTGGTCGGGTCTTAAAGACTTGAGTCCTAAGGAAGTATTAGCCACCGAATGCACCCGTCCTTCAGCAAGGTGCGTCACCCCGACATCTCCAATGTCATTCCTGGCACAGGAACTGGAAAACGAAGCCCTAAGACCAAAGCGCTGAAAAGATCATTGCAGGCACTAGAAAGCAGCTGCAGCGCCCGAGATTCAGCAAACATGGCCTGACACAAGACATGTCGGTGCCAAAAGGCCGCAATTCCCGATCTTCCCCATGGGCTTTTGGATGCGACCCGCAGGAGCACATCTATGTGACGCTGGCCCCTTCGGCCGCAAATACTCTTGCCACACCGACACGCGGCGTGGAGGACATGCGATGCTGGAGGCACTCAAAGACTCTCTGCAATGTCTTGTCTTCGGACGTTGCATCTGGTATCCGGCATCCCCACTCTGCCACTCAGCTGCCGGATTTCTGAATTGTGACCTGTTCAGGCTCATGGAGAACTCTGCCACTCCAGTGGCCTCAAGCCTTTGGGGCCCAGCTGGCTCTCCACCCGGAAGGCAAAGTTCGGACGCTAATTCTTGAAGCTCCGGCCTGCGGCTGGAGTACAGTCGCACCGTCTAAGTTCAGACCTTGCAATCGTTCGCGCGCACCCCCATGCCCTCGAAAGGAGGAGCGTCTGCCGCTCTGGCCGTGTCCAGGTCGCGAGGTCCCGGATCTGGGCATTAAGTTCAACAGGCCGCAGCGCATCGGGCACTTGCTTCGCACGGCCGTCTGATCCGACAACCCAGGCTTCCCTCTTTTTCATGCTGCCAGAAAAGTCTAGAGTCGCACTGCCTAGCACCTCACTGGTGTAGGGCACAACCAACTCTCAAGTTCTTCTCCGGCTTCGACCTGCGAGCGCTTTTTCGTGTATGACTCTAGACCCGACATGTCAGAAGTGAGGCTTTGCAGTCTTGCTGCCATGGGTCACCCCGTTCCCAAGAATCACAAGCACATAACCCATCAGGATCACCGTAGACCACAACAGGCAAAGAGATGCCGACATTTCGGGAAAAAGAAGATCCATGACGCGTTGACATAAGCACGTGCCGACACGCTGCCTCACGTACAGTCTAAGAAGTCTAACGATGCCTCTTCTTGCGCTCCGACTCCTGCTTGCCTGCAGCGAGTCTATACAGGGGCAGGGAACCTGCTGGGTCGAGTCTGATTCACACGAGCGATTTCCATTTTTGCACCGCATGAAGTCACAATCCACCTGCAGGAAGCCGAGACTTCAGTTGCAAGGTGGCCTTCAGCCTGCTAAGCTTGGAGTCATCGCCCCCCCTTCTTGGCTAAGGGGGGCAAGCCAAAACTCCGGCGTGGCACTGGCCAGCGCGGCCAGGCCATGCGTTCAGGATGTTTTCCTGTTTCGGCCGGCACGCACCTGTCGCTACAAGTTCACCTGCAGGTTGGGCTGGACCAATCGAAGTTTGAATAGAGTCGTCGGAGTTGCTGCGTTTCTTTCGAAGCTAAGGATTGGAGCTGCTACCCTCATCCTGGGTTGGAACATTCCGGACTATCGGACTGCAACTTCAACTGGATTCAACCCGCATGAAGCGTGTAGGCCCAGTTCAATCGGGAATCATGGAACATCGATGTAGGGCACAGCTTGTGGAAAACAGTCCCTCAAACACTCATCGGAGGATCTGTGACACATGCGCAAGATTGGGCTTGAGGCCATGCTTCCAGCCAGACCTCCATCCGGTCTAGGCTTTCGGCAGCTTCCGAAGCCCATCGGAGCAAAACTGCTGGCCAGCTAAGCCTCTCCATCCCAGTTGGATAAGAGACGGCCAGCTTTCCCAGCGAGGGCCAAAAGCAGTTTGAATGCCAAGCATGATGTTTCAGCCGCACACTACTGCATTCCGTAGAAAGCGCTGGAAACAGCAGTAACGTACTCAGTAGCATTCATGCAAATTCCACGTTTCGCTTGCTGGGCACTCCTGCATTGCAAACCGATTCAGCTGGTCGTCGACACTGCTACCTTGGCCCAATGACAAGTCTTCCCTACATCCAGTCCACGATTGTTGATTCATCTGCATCGCCCCTAACTGGCAATTTGCTTCATGCGAGCTAGATAAAGTCTCAACCTGCCACAGTACCTGCCACAGTAAGAGAAATTGTCTTTTGGCTTTCGAGACGAAATCAGCCGTCACCGGTGGCAAAACACAGCTCGCGCAAGGCCTCTCCATTACGAAGACCCTCCCATCCACAACTCGCACCTCCCGGCCTGGTCTGCAAACCCTTTTGAGAGTGGGAGCGTTTCGTCAATAGAAGGACGGTTTCCTCATACTTCCTGAGATGTTGATCGGATCCCACTACAACACCAGAACAGTTTCTGCTTGCAGGACCCGTGTAACACAACAATGCAACTGTGGGAGTGAGTCGGTGCCAAGCGCAGGCGAAGCAGTGCGAATTGTATGCTGCGTTTTGGCTGGGTCCTCGCCAGCAGGGCGGAAAGAAACTTCTGAGCACCACACTTGGCCGGGAAAAGCAAGCCACGGATGGCTGGCTTCGCTTGCTCCATGACCTACCAAGGATCAAATCCTTGTCCACTCCTACAGTCAGTCTGCTCTAAGCTGTGAGGCTGGTGCCAAGCCGAGTCTTGTGTCAATGGTGTTGTCCTTACAGCATGGCCAGCTTCAGCTGGCGACAGACATCGGAGAGGCACTCTACGCAAAATGGGACACAAGAGAACAGATGCGCTGGCCGCTAGCCGGCCAATGCCCGCCAGTCTGATCCGGCCCAGCGCTCGCTACCAGTACCCTGGATTCTGCCATTCCACACTCAAGGGCTGCCAGCAAATCCTGTTCTCCTAATTTCATGGGTCGCTCCCCTGCATCTGACGGCTCCATCTGGCTTGCCCATCAAATGCGGTCCCTGAGCCCCAGACTACAGAGATCTTCCCACCTGAAAAGGCTGCTCCTCTCCCCTTTTCTGCTACCAACGGCCTCGCGGCCTAGCGGCCTTCACTTTCAAGGCTCAAATCCGGCCTTGGCACGACAGCACCACTCCGCCGAGGCACGAGGGGCCATCCTGCGAGCAAGACTTCGAAAATCCACCCAAGGGCACTGAGTGTGTCCGGTCCTTGCCGGGCACCTGAGTTCTCTGAAACAAAGCTTGAGGATCAAAGTGGGCACCGACCGAGGCAAGACACCGGAGCAGGTGGGAGGAAGCTGGTGTCGATTGTCAGCTTGCATGCCTGCCGGCCACGCAAGCTCCTCATTAATCAGAACAAGATCCACACGTGCCTTCGTGGCACCAGTCTCCTGCTTGATGATGCTGGCATACTGGTCAGAAGCTTCCTGAAACAAGCCACGCATGCAAAATGCTTATCACTGTCACGACTGAAAGCCATAACGGCCATAGGAGTTATACGAGTGCCAGTGTAGATCAACGCGAGGACTGCGTTCTGGGATCTCAAGCTGTTGTGGAGAAGCTATGGCCGAAGCTGTGAACCAGGAAGTGCGGCACCCCGGGCCCCACCCCCAAAACCACGGAGCCGAGTTTTGCGTCAGTCGACACAGCATCTGAAAACCCTGCGTACTGTGTCTTCGCCTGCATTTCCACAGGGCCTCATCTCCCTCCCTGCAATGCAGTTTTTGAGTTGTACTCGTTTGCTGTTTGCTCTGTGCCCCGCCGTGATGGACGCCTGATCGTCTGCTTGCACCAACCGTATATTGTGGCAATTGAGCCCGCAGTTCGCCCTATCAGACCTTGTTTTGAGTCACCTAGGCCTCCAGCTCTAAGCAACAGATCGATTAGTTGATTGTAGGTCAGGGCTTTCAGGTCGCCTACACTTGCATGTCCTTGAGGCACTGCTGCACCACCGCTTGGTCAGCCCTGAACCGGCAAAGCCATCAAGCAGTCGAACAGCAAGCGCAATCAGTTGGATGTTTTCCGCAACCGGAAGCCCGAGATCCCGAGATCGGCACTGTCGGCACTTCACAACTACCTGTTTGCAGCACTTGTTATCACCTTCACTTTCTCCGGGTTTTAAATCGGAAGGCCTCGCTCTCCAGCAGCATTAGCATGCCCTGAAGAAGCAGCTGCGTGACAAACCTGAGTTTTCAAAGAAGGCTGGCTTGGTTTGGCGAGTGACGCGGCACATGCAGAACTAAGGAACTTCTTGCCAACGTCAGCTTTCTGCAACTCCTGTGCTCGTTCACGAGCCAGCTGTGTCAACTTGGGCTCGGCATTGCATGCTTAATCAAAAAGCGCAAGCACACTACACACTTCAACCTTGAGAGCAAGCAAAACGAACTGCGTGTGCCCAACCCACTTCTGGCTCCTTTGTGATCGCTTCCTGCGCATCTGCGGAAACCTTACAGAATCGGACATGCTACAGGCTCCCGCAGCAACATGCTTTTGGCCTTGTGCATCACTTCCTGCCGAGCCTGGTGAATGCGAAGAGCGTGCAAAGGTACGAACAATCCGACCATGCTTTTCTTACTACATCTGGCAGCTTGTTGTGGCCTTGATCTTCTCGAGCCGCTGCTTGTTAATGGCCATGGACTTCGCGATGGCATACCTTGAGACAGTCAACATCAGACCATGTGGTATCTGATCCTCTCAACAAGCTCTGGGCCGCATGCTGGGTTTCGATTTGCTTGGTTTTTTTCTCGTATGTTTGCCGCACTTTTTCCTGCAAAGCGAGAGTAGCCGTACTGAGAGCATGCGTGTGTGTGCGTGCGTGCGTATGTGCGTATGGGAAACATGTGGCTTTGTCAATAATGAGAAACAAAAAATGCATATTGTCCCAAAGAGGTCAGGCCCTTTGGGAAATGGTCTTCAGCATTTCGACCAGGATGAAAGTCTTCAAGCTTGGCTAGATCATCATCAAGTTGGGCCACTTGCAGATCACGAAATGGGTCTGATGTGCTTGCACTGGATTTTTTTTACAGCTGCAGCTTTTTGAGGCCCAGAGGAGCCTGTGGCTCCTTCTGTATGCTGTTGACGAGAGGTTTACGTCTGCTGCGGCTGAGGTTGCTTGGTGCGAGTTTGTATCGGAGCAGAAGCAGTCCTCTGTTGTTGTAGAGGTTTGCTCGGTGGCTGAGTCGGCTTAGCTTGCTTGCGAATATCGCGAGCTGGTGCAAAACGGCCAAAACTTGATTGAAAAGTTTGCTGTGGAAGCGGATGTGGAAGGGGTGGTGGGTGTGGGTGGAAGTGTGGCTGCCAGGGCTGCCATGCACCTGGTGGGTAATGTGTATTGGGTTTGTGTTTGTGTTTGCGTTTGCGTTTGCGTTTGTGTTTGTGTTTGTGTTTGTGTTTGTGTTTGTGTTTGTGTGTGTGTGTGCGTGTGCGTGTGTGCGTATGTCTGTGTGAGAGAGCCCTGTCAGCCAAGGGTGCATGCAAGTCTGAGAGACTGCTCTTTCAGCATGGAGGCAGTGATCCACTGCCCAACCAAGACCGTGATACAGGTGCTGTGAAGCTGTCTGGGACGCCAGATTGTGTTCTTGCAGTGGGCACATGATTAGAGGTCTGTACAAAATTTGCTGAGCAGTCTTGACTTGGAAACTCACGACATTTTTAGATTTGAGCACAGGTGTGTTCAGGTGAGAGGACCTCATAGGAGATCTGCACACGTGTGCGTGTGCGTGTCTCAAGAGTGCGTGTGCAAGCGTGGATCACCGTGTGCTGGGTCCTTCTGCTCTGTGATGAGGCGGTAGACCTGCGGTGTTCTTGTCCGCTGGGATATACTGAGCCGCTCAGCAGCTCAGCGCCACACCTCGATGCTGAACTCCTCCTCGCCTTTCTTCGTGATGTCTCCGGCCTCCATGACTTCCATGACTGAGACTCCAGCACGGTCCACCTTTGCGCTCGCATAGCTCTTGCCTTGTCCTTGGCCTCAGCCAAAATGAAGTCCTGTGAAGCAGTCTGCTCGAGGTCTTCACAAACTCCGAATTTTTTTTGCATGTCCTTCATCTGCTCAATCTGTTTTTGTGCTTCCTGCAAGCATTCATACGGTGACGAATCCCTGACATCCACGAAAAACATTAGTGCCACTTTTCCGGCCTTGGCATCCATGGCTGAGCAGTCGAGATACTACCTCGGAGACCTTTTGCAGTTCCGACCAGGGAGGACCCTTGGCAGCCGCGGCGGTTGGGCTTGAGCCGGCTTTGGTCACATTGCGAACACGCCCATGCAAGCCCCAAGAATTTCATAGGGATCTGTGAAGACCACATCGAACGACCAGGCCTCAGGAGCACGCCGGTGCCCTCGGCTCCTGCGCAACGAAAGCCCGCAGCCCTTTCTGCGAGAGCAACGCCATCGCTTCCGCTCCGGCTGCGACGACGCATCCGCTCCGCTCCCTCCTGACAAGCTGACTTAGAGCTGAGAAAAGTCGAGCAGGGCCACGGGGATGTCGGCAGAGGGCCGGTTAAGCTCGATGAGGCTCCTGTCGTTTTCGAGTGTCCGAGCCTCGGCTTAGACTTTGGGGATTGAGTCGACTTCAAGCTTTCTCAAGTTCCTGGGCTTCATGCGCTCAGGGCTCCGCGCGCGCCGCGGTGGCTCGTCCTAGCATGAAGCCCAGCTTGCCGCTGGTTCCAGCAATCTCCGGCGGGGGCCTCTTGCATCTTTTGGGCGCTGGGCTTCCCGTCCTTTGACCATCTTTGCAGCGCTTCGAAGCCTACGAGTATGTAACAGCCCTTCGTGCTCGCCTCTCAGGGCCGCACACGGCCTGGACCCGACCCGGTGTTGCCGCCCTTCTGGATCTCGGCCTGGGCCACCACAGGCCACCACAGGCCACCACCCACAGCTTTGATCTGGTCGACTCGAAGCGTGTCTCAGTCGGCCACCATCTTCACCTTCAGCACCATCCCTTTCAGCTTCCGGCCGGTGACCCCTCTCTGCCTTCAGCCGCTGACTGTTGGCTTCAGTTTGCCATGATGCAAGCTCCATTAGCCACAAGTCTACATGTGGCGTTCGAGACATCTGGGTTCCCGCGACGCGTCGGCAGCATCCAAAGCGCTGTCAAACCTTCCAGGTGCTCGGACAAATACTGACTAAGTACAACGGCGACCCTAATTCTCAGGCCAAGGCTCCACGAATGCAACACCCTTTGCAGTCAAGGGCAGCTCGATGTCCTCAGGGAGAAGGAGCTTTATCAGCATAAGGACCGACAACAGGTCCACAGCGACTCGGCTTACACGGGCCGGAGTCCGTGACGTGACCAAACTCGCCAAACTCGCGCTGAAGATCGGTCCTGCCGGGGAAGAATCGTGTGAAGACTGCGGCTGTGCACATGCGCAGATCCAAAAGCGACTGAGGCATGGACTTCATCACGCCACCGGCGATGCCGGAAACGAAGAGCCTCGGCTGCAGATCTCGCGAAATTTGAGTAGCGAGTCTCTGGAACTTCGAGTCCGCCTCTTTCCATTTGCTGATGCCTGGGCTCGCCTTGCGACCTCGCAGGCGCAGTTTCTTGCGTGACTCTTCTCTCTGCCCAGGGCTCCAAGAAAGCAAACACACAGACACACACACACACACATACACACAGCCTCCATCAGCACAGAAACCTGCACGGTTGAGGAGGTCAACAAACACTTTCCAACGAGACTTTACAAGGGGGCGGGGTAGCTTGCCTGCACATTTCAGAGCCTGTAAACTTCATGGTGCTGCGGCCGTTTCCGCCATTTAAGCAGCGCCGAGAAATCCATGGTCGTTTACACAGCTTGACCATTGGGTCTTGAGGGAGGGATGGATCGGTCGTGCCACGTCGGTTTTTGCATCTCGGGCCTTAACGGTTATGGCAAAGCGACTTGCGGCGAGATATTGATAGCATAACTGTGGGAGGGTGGGGCGCTCTTCCATAAAGCTGCCGCTGTGAGCAGAAATCGATCGCGGCATAAGGATCGTTGGCAGGACCAACATGCTGGACACATCTGCAAGCACGAAGACTGCTAAAGAAAACGTACAGTAACTGATTGAGGAGCAGACCTCCGGAAGATGGTCCAGACTTCTCATGCGGTCCACGCCATCCAGCACAAGAAGCGTCACCCTGAGAAGGCACACCTGCGCAGGTGCAAAGGCACCAAAATAGGCGCTAAGTGGCTTCCCAAGGACCTGGTATTTGCTGGCAAGGTCGTGGATCCTTTTCGGTGTGCCAATGACGATGTGCGATCCTGGGCTCGGTTGAACCGAGTGAAGTAACAAAGCCCAACGTTGCCGTGCACTGGCATCTGCAAAGCAACCGGATCAACATGGTGACTTTATCCATGCGACGTGTTACACAACGCTGGGACGTGCTGTCTCGCTTGCTTGTCAGATTGCCACAATACTGCATGTAGACAGCACTGCTAGTCTTGGTGCCACAGGCGCCCACCGTCCAATCCGGATGACACGTTCTACTCATCCTTTGCTGCAGGAACGGAGGAAAAGCATCCCCCTACTGTATCCTAGTGATCCGCTGCAGGCTCCGATGGCACAGCCAAGTAGTCACCCTGTGCCCCCGGTATGTCGAATGCCTTGATGGCTTGCAAGCGACACTCCTAACCGTTTGGAGCGACCCTTTGTCCCATGATGGTTGGGCTGCCACTGCCGGGCTGGAGGCATCAGTGGGGACCTGAGGCATCGGTGAACTACTCGGGGGGTCTAGGGAAGCACTAGAACCCCTATCTCACGAACAGCTCTCGAGGTTGTGTGAACCGTTGCTCCTCATGAAATGACAGCATTGCCCTTCGTGATTGCAGGGTGCATGTACCCTGGCAAAAGACAAGTAACGTCTTTTCGTCGATGTCATGCTACGTCAGACTACGCCAGAACATTTGTCTGATTATCGGCGTGCTGAGGTTAGTGTATGGAACATAGCAAGTTTTCGCACCATCATTGTCGATCCCGGCGTGCGGCTGAGCTGTCCGTGTGCCCGCGGGTGAAACATGAGCAGCAGCGGCCAACCAGCAAGATAAGACATGTCTGGAGTATAAGTAAAACATCCACTGCCAGCGGAATCGTACTGTTACGTGGCATTGTGAATTGTGAGAGAACGGTGCCTGGACCTGTTGCACTGGTGGGAGGCAATCAAGGGGGGTGGCAAAGAACGGCGAATAGTGAAGGTGATTGAGGCGAGCGGGTATCAACTGTTCACATCAGATTGGCATACTCACCGACCGCCCGCGATTTTACCCACGGGGCACCGTGACGGAAAGCCAGGGTAGCACATCCACAAACTGATTAGCATAGTAACTTCCCCAGTCTACATGATGCCAGAATAACGCTTTCTTTGTTCCTCATCCTGTTCTGCAGGAACGCAGGAAGCGTCCGTTCCCGTATCCTGAGCCTGGTGATCTGCCGCCGGCTTCGGCGCAAGCAATCCAGCCGCTCAGATCCCTCAATCAGGCTTTTCTTTCCATCTTTGCACGGCATTCCGAATGGCAAATCTTGACTGTGGTTTGCTGTGCTCCTGCCACCGCCGAGCCCAATCATTCAACTAAGGCTGGATCCACACGATGTCATCTCGCGCAGTTTGTCGGCACGCGACTGCCAGGTCGCTAAAGAGGGCACCATGCACGTAGTTTGCTTTCAGACGTTCAATCAACTTCGCAAGCTTATTGCCAAGTGGCACCACCACCTGATAGGTTCACAGCACGCAAAGTCTTCCCACCACGGCCTTCCAAGATAGCGAGAGCGCCCTTTAGCAATGCAGCTTGCAGGCTGGAAGTCAAAACCATCTACTCGCCTGATGACCGGAGCAAGCCCATGGCACAAGTCGCGACAGAAGCTGCAGAGTCCTGCATCTCGATTGCAACCCCTTTCAGGGCAAGGGGATCCCAACAGAAGCAGATGCTGCGAGAGGTCTCGCGGGTGGGCTCTTGGTACCTTTCGCTTCACTCGGGAAGCTTTGTTCACGTGATGCCTGGGTATTCCGCTGTTTTAAACATCAGAAGTTGTTCCTCATACTGCTGTACACTCACAGCCTTTATGTGCTTCATGAGCGATGGAGCACTCGTCAGGCAAAAAGTCAATTTCGCAGCTTCTGAATCGGATGGCAGAAGTGGACGCAGGTGACAAGCCGAGCCCTCCCTGCGTTCTTTGCTCCCCAACTTCTCGCTTCCGGTCCCCGGAGACTCGCAGTTGGAGGAGGCGGTGACGAGGGCATTGGCACTTGAAGGACATCAAAGACATGGCATGGACTTCGATCCCGTGGACTGAGGCCATCTGGGGACTCGAGCTGCTGAGCATGTCGGTTCTTCACTCCCACATCTTTATCCAGCGTATGCACATAACCACTTAAAGACTTCCACTCGCTTCCCGCTTCATCCCGTTTTTCGACACGTTCGTCCTGTGTCGCTGTGAGGACCAGGGCGATGGGGCCTGGCTCCTGCCCGGCATGCGATAGGACTCGCCTTTTTTAAGGCAAAGTGAAGGAGGCCTGGCCTCCTCGCTGAGCTTGTGCTGGTCGCCGGCCTTCTGCATGCCCGCACAGGCGCTCACCTATGGCAGGCCTGGAGAGGACCACCTGCATGGCCGCCATCACCAAGTAGGAAAGAGCCTGACCAAGATCCAGCCAAACGAATGCCAAGGGTTCTGGTGGCGCACATGGATGATTCGCAACACAAAGCACCGTGCAATCCACAAACCTCCTGGCCAGCAGGGATGTCGCTTGCCACAGCAACGGCATTTGAGCCTGCAGCATGCACGAGTGTGTTAACATCCGCAGCTCCAGCACTCCAGCAAGGGGAGTTCTGGAAAATATGTGGCCACCGCAAGACGTCTCGATAGGTCAGTTGCTCCGAACCAAAACCCCCCGCTGAGCTCTTCCCATCATGAAGCCTGCCAGCACGATGGGAAGCAGCTGTGCCTCTGAAGAATCATCGCATGTCGTTTCTTGTGTGACCTTCTTCACTTACCACTGCATGAGAAACAGCCACAGTCCCGAGACACTGCTATGCTGCACGTTGCACCTGAAGCGGGCTGGGCGGCTGGTTCTGCAACGCCTTCGAACCCACTGTTGATGCCGCAGCATCATGTGTGCCAACAAGCAACAACAAGTGATTTCGACCAGGCGAGGGCATAGGCTCTAGGATATCCGGCAGCATCGATCTTGCTCAAAAGCAAGCCCTGTCTCTCAGTGGCACTGAAGCGGCCTGCAGCAGCCACTCAGGTAGAGTATCCTTCAGGTCCCGGAAGTTCTGCAGTGGTGGCACAGTGGTATCCTCCAAACACTCAGCAGCCTGCACTGCTCTAAACAGCGAAGAAGGCCTCCCCGGCAGGATCTTCTATGGACTCGATTCCGAGGCTCCGTCGCCTGGTGGTGCACGGCAGGATGCAAGGCGCCTTTAAATGCATGTACAACAGACCTACCCACTGCCCCACAGGCAGCTATCTTTTTGCAGGCAATTTCCGCTATTAACCAGGTGTAGAAGCAGGCAGGCTGCTGTGAAACAATGCTATAGACTATAGATCCTAGATGAAACAACCCTTCCTTTGTCCAGGGGCACAAGGCATCAATCCAACACTGCAAGAGAGTGACCTTTGCCAGCTCCCTCAAAGAAATAGATCAGCGCTAAGACGATGTACGTCACTAACAGCATCAGCCCCTCCAGCCAATTCGACGTGCCATTGCTGAGAATGGTTGAAGCCAGGAAAACTGATATGAAGAGCACAGCAACCTGAAAGGAGTGGAAATCCAAGGACATCTCCCTATCGAAGGCCCATCCTACGAGCACGCTGAATGGCGTTACCAAAAGGGCCATCTGGCATGAGGACCCTGCAGCAACTCCAAGGGCAAGGTCCATCTTGTTCCGCATGGCCACTGTGATGGCCGTGTAGTGCTCCGCAGCATTCCCAATAATAGGAAGCAGTATAATTCCGATGAACTCCTGAGAGAGGTCATATTTTTCCACAGTGCCTTCGATGGAATCGATTAAGAAATCTGTCGAATATGATGTCACTACGGTTGCCACCGCCAGCACGACAGCCGCGAAACCCGGTGTCAGATCCGGCACCTCCTCTTCCTCCTCGCCAGAAAGGTCTTCGAAGAGTGCTTGGTGAGTTCCGAGCTGAAAATACAGGTATGCGGCATAAGTGACCAGGAGAAAAACAGAGGACCAGCGAGATACCTGCAGCATGTGCTCGAACTCTTGTGTTTCTTCCAGAATTTTCGCATACAGCGTTGGGAGGGCTATGGAGAAAACGCTCAGTGCGAGCAGAGTGCACTGAGTTGAAGCACCTTGTTGAGAGTATTTCTGCGTCGCGTAGAACCATCCGCCGAGCAGAAAGGCGCATCCCATTACCAACAGCAAGTTGCTGAGAATTGATCCCAAAAGAGTGCACTGAACCACGACGACCTGGTTCCTTCGAATGCCCGCGATAACAAGAAGCATCTCAACCAGGTTTCCAAACGAGGCATTTAGCAGGCCGCCCATCGTCTGACCGACGGCGGCAGACAGATCCTCGGTGGACTTGCCGATGATCCATGCTAGTGGAATGATGGCCATGAAGTTGCATCCGAAGACATAGGATGGTTGAAGCCCCAGTGCATGGGAAGTAAACCCCAGCGGCACGAAGCACACCAGGAGAAGAGACAGTATGGGATTTGTCTGGACAATGTTCAAGATTCCTTGACTGCAGGGCAGAAGCCACTAGCAGCACTGGCAGGTGCACCACTATCACTACTTAGCAAAAAAGGCTGACATAGCCAGGTTGCCACGAAGATTGCTTGGCGATGTGTCCAAGTCACTATCTTGCGCACGAGCGATTTCAGCCATGGCACATAGGCGGAGGCATTGATGCTGCAAAAACTTCCTTCCACTGCAAGCTCATCCGAACTCTCAGGTGTGTGGCATATTAGGTCTTACCTCGCTGCCCATAGTAGCGACACTGCTGTAACTCAAGACATGATCAATAAGTTTGGGCCAGGGTAAAGACGCCAGCCGAAGACCCTTCTGGACCAAGGGAACCCGCGAACTGATCGCATCTTGGCTGGACTTGTTGAAATGCTTCTTGGCAGGACTGATCACTTGAATGTGAGCTTGCAAAAAAACAATCTACAGAGTTTCTTTGGTGTTCCATTCGGGGGTTGCACAGCTGCACTTCGCTGCTTCCCTTTCTCTTGGTGCAACATCCGCCTCTTGGCGACCTTGGCTACGCCTCCAGAACTCTCCACCTCGGATGCTGCCAAACTCAGCTCAGAAGCTACCAGCTGATACCGAGCACAGCACCGCGTCCGGATCAAAGGGGAGGAAGGATCTCTTGAACCTGCCAAGTCGGCAAGAGGATCCGGCTAAGCAACACGAACCAAGGCGTTAAGTACTCGGAGTTTCTTGTAAGTGCACATGAAGGCGCACGGGCGCCGTGGCTGCTGTCGCCAGTCCAGCACATCCCAGTTTTCCACCTCTCGACGGGTTCGCAGAGACCACAAGACCCATGCTACAACGACGTTGCCACTCCTTGAGCTTGGAGGCCATGAGAGCTCCATATGTTGCTTCCAGGCTTTCGCTCAGATGCAGCCGGGTGTTAACGCGGTCCTACTAATTTTGCCGTGGTGTCTCATGATGTCTTATGTCGGATCGAAACAGATGTCAAAAATCTGTGCGTTGCAGACTGTGCTTGACGACATGGCGGCGGAAACTCCCACCCTGCATTCGGGGTGCCGGATCTTAACCTGAAAACGAGGGTGTCTGCCGCACAAAGCCAGCGAGACCCTGCTAGGATCAGCTTCTCCAACGAGATGCTGTCTCCCAGACCCTGGCAGACCAGTGCAATAGGGAAAGGCACGACGACACCATTGCATCGCTCCTAGCTCTGGTAGTTGGTATCGTGCACTAATGCAAAGACTTTTCTTACAAGGCCACTGCTCACATCCCGCTTGGCCTGCGAAAAAATCTTCATGCAATCGTCATGGAGCTTGTTTCCTGGATGCGATTACACTCCATAGGATGAATAGAAGAAATCTCTCTTGTTGCCACCTCTGAGCTCAAGGATCCGCAAAGCTGTACATCGGCTGCTGCCGTAGGGGACCTCGCCATGAAGGCCACGCTTACAGGCAGAGGGATGCGTTGCACACACAGAAACACGAACTGCAATGCTAATTCCAGATCCCCTACTGCGGATCCGGCCTTTCCACTCAGCATGGCTCTTTGGCTGAGCACCGCCTCATCATCTGGAGCAAATTTATTCTCTAACGTGGCACCGACACTCACTTCACAGTGCCCGGCCTTCAGAGCTTCTGCTGTCAAAATTCCACATCCTGATTCGTTCATCGCCAAGCGCTGCAAGCGATCTGTCTCAGAGTCCTTCACAGCCTGCAAATGTGGTTCACGGTCGCACCAGCAGCTAGCACTTTAGCCGAATCCTTTGCTTAGGACTGCTGCTCTAGTACGCACATAATACATACATACGTACATACATACGTACATACAGACAGACAGACAGACAGACAGACAGACAGACAGACAGACAGACGGACATGCATACATTTTCAAATTTCGACCACGGCGTTCAAACCAATGTTTCCCGTTGTTTCCTCGAGAAATGCACAAACATCCGGAAACCGCCCTTTCCACAAGAACAGAACACAAGGTCAACCCGGGAACCCAAAAACCATCCGTTTGTAGCGTACGGGGAGGTATCGCCATGCGAAGCGGACCGCCCGGCGGTCTTCCTCAGAAGTCACCCAGCCCCGGCCGCCGCACCTTGTATCGCGACCCCGATTGGTGGAACCCCGCCCGCATGCCACGCCGCACCGTGTATCGATACCACATGATACCACTGCTCGGTTCTCCCGATAAAGCGCTACCATGTGTTACAGTTCACTCTCCCACGCTTCGGTAGATGGAACCCTGCCCGGGCCCGCGCCGCACGCCGTATCGCGAGGCCGCCCGATAGAACCCTGCCCTGGCCAGAATCCGACGCCGCACCCCGTGTCGACATATCGCGACCAATCGGCGGAACCCCAGCATATCGGTGCAATGCTGTGCCGCACCCCATATCGCGACCGGCCCGGTGGAACCTCATGCCGCACCCCACATCGCGGCCCGCTCGTTGGACACCGAAGACTATAAACGCTCTTTTTCCGGTTGGAAAATCTTAAGAAGAATCCAACCCATGGTTTTTGGGAAAAACGTAACTTGTTGGCATGCAACGTTGTTCGTGCTTTGAAATACCACATGTTTGATCAACATGAAGAAAACCACTCGCAAACAGTTGACCTGCACAAACTCAAGACTTGCAGAGACCGACATTGGCGCCACTTACTCGGCCTTCATGAAGCAACTTGGACAGATAACATCGTCCTTGACATCGGACGTCTCACAACATGTGGATGTCGTAGAAAGTGTGGGAGCACAGCTGAGCACAGACCCCAAGCCGTGAAAGAGCACGTTGAGTCCAAGTGCTGCAAAAGAAACCCAAGAACCATTCCAGGAGTGGGAGCATGACTGTGGCAACCAAAACGCGGCAGGTGGAAATGCAGTGAGCTGTGAACTCCGCATCCCCATGGACGTGGCCGACGTAGGACAGTGGAAAGACTGTGATTTTTGTGGAACTTGTGTACCTCGCAACAGCAGGAGCTCGGAGCCCCCGCATCCGAAGGAGTTTCAGCAACAGAATTCGTTTGCACTGAAAGTATTGCCGCTGAGACCAACATGTTGAGTTGCAGAAATATGGTTCAAATGCATCATTCTTCGCTGAGCAGTCACGCACTATTTCTTGCTCCGACCGCAACATGAGGAAGGTCGAACAGTCTCAAATCAAACAGATCCTAAAAGCGTAATCAATCGATACAGCAACGGCACGACAGCATGTCCCTTATAGGCCTTCTAAATCCGAAATCTGATACGTAAATTCCGTCACGGATTCTTCTTTCCTTTCGCGGACCCATCGCGAATCTTGCACAGACACACTAGTTTACATCTTGGAACCGTTTTGGATAAATCCGAAGACGAGGACCTTTAGATCAACGCTCATACATATGGCACGTGTGCAAGCAGAAAAGAGCAAGGGAGCAACGACGCTGCATCACAGCTGGCAGTATGCGTGGGCGTGTAGCAGCTTATCAGAGCGCCACGGGACCATGATATCGGATCAGGCCGAAGAAGCCGTTGCCCTTTCCCAAAGACACCCCAAAGATTTGCTGGGTTTGTGGCGGGAGTGGAAAGCATGCAATTTGAGTCGAATATGTCCTCCGTCCTCCCACCGCTCGTGCGAACAGGCCTCATTACACTTTAAGTACTAAACCCATAGTGTTACCGCAGTGTTTCGGAAAAAACACGCTTGCTGAGACCATTGGCCGCTTTGAAGTTAGGCTTCTTCGGCTGGGACATTCAGGCGGGCTTTAGTGGTTGGCATGTTGAAGCTGCACCTGTGACATCAGCAAAGCTGATGTCCCCCTTTGCAGAAGCCAACATCCGAGGATGATTTCACGGGACTTCAGCTCAACAAGGCAGCAGCGCCTCGACAATGATTTTGGCACGATCATCATCGAGTCGATTTTCACTGCAGTCCACATCTTTCAATCCTGGAGCTTTCCGGAGGCACCTGAGCTGAATGTGTCTTGGTGCAGTTAATTGCATGCTGACGGCTGTATGCGGCCGAACTCACTAGACATCTCTCGTGCAACTCTTGTAAGCAACATGCTCCACCATCTCTGGGGTGACCAGATTGGCAGTGTATTCGAAACCTGATGCTTTTGCACATTCGGGCCCTGTCCCCTCCCTCATGCTTGTACGCTACAGACGCACAGATACGATCGGTAGAGAGCCTGCAAGCACCGCTAGTCTGGAGATGTTGAGCACCTCCCACTTTTTTGAACCTCGGGGAGGCTCGCTTATTCCGTGAAGGAGGGCTAAAGTATGCTAAGGTGCGATTTTGGCCGGTGCACTGTTGCTGCTGACTGTAAGCCCGCCGCTTTTGACAACGGAAAAGAGCGCTGTCACATCCACCACACCTGCGGTAAAACAAAAGACAAACAGTCCAAAGACTCGTCGAGCATGTATGCACCAGTGCAACGGCCTATCGGATTTCTGCCCACGTCGAGCTCCACGATCCATTCATGGCATTTCAAGAGCTTTTGCAGACCTTGCAAGATTTTCGTCTGTTTGTTTGCAGAGTGACGAATGTTTGTGTTCCACCATTTTAGGCCAGGCTCAGGCTGAGACCATCTTTCGTACATCCGACATTTCGCAGTCGAAGGCAAACCTGTCAGAATCCACCAAGTAGCTCGCGGCAGACCGCTCGACGCCTACACAAGCTGGCAACAGACAAATTTGCAAGCTCAGGCCGCCACGCTCCTCACAACATTTTGGGCGATAGCCTGCAAGCTATATGCATGAACAGCATGTTGTCGCGCCGATTGCCGCTACTACTACTGGCTTGCACAAACACGGTTTGTGCATTAAGGCTCAATATGTACGTTGCGAATGCTGAAGCATAACGTGCTGAAGAACTTACGTTCACAATAGATGTAGAACACTCATGATGTCAATGCCGACCAGAACACCAATCGCAATACTTGCAATAATGACAACAAAACGATTACTGGTGTCACGGTATGATGTGTTCAAAGCGAACCTCATTTAAGCGGCAGGTGTACTAGTAGCACTAGCAGCAGCCGTAGCGGCGACAGTGACAGTAGCAGCAGTAGTAGCACTAGTACTACTACTACTACTACTACTACTACTACGACTACTACTACTACCACTACTAACACGACAATGCCGCTAGTACTACCGGCTGGCTGCTGCGGCTGCTTTTGGCGAGCATGACCAACAAGTTTCCAGCCCAGCCGGCCTCCACTCCAGAATCCTTGGTCGAGACAGGGACAGTTCACTCGGGCCGACAGCCAATTGCGGACTTGCATGTCAACTCCGGCCTCTAATGCATTGTGCGAAAGATCCAGCACAGGCACAAAAGCACCTGGCTCAACACTTGCAGTCTGACTGGAGACCTACCGCACGAGCACCGCTGGTCGACGCAAGACGAGCAAGCATGACGCCAATAAAGTCACACGACATGATTCAAAGGGGGGTGTTTCATATGATTATGTGCGCAGCGGCCACGCAATCGACGTGTTTGGCCAAGCTCCGATGCAGTCCTGCACCTGAAGCGGCGCTTCTGCAACTGTGCTGCTCGATCACACGTTCCTGCCAGGAGAAATCTCGGGGCCCTGACCTGCAAGCCTGTCTCGACATGAACACAGAACATGGGGAAGCAGCAGGCTTTTTTCCATGGATCCATGGGGACCGGTTCACTGGAGTGAAGGAGGACGGTCACCAAGGAGTCTCCGGCCACAGGAGCACAGAGCTGGTGCGCAAGCTTTACAAGCACAGCAGTCAAGCACGCATGCCTCGTTACTGGACATGCCGCTGACCCCCAAGCGGAGGGATTGAATGACTTGGTACAAGCAGATCACAGATGCACAAGCAATTTCATTGTTATTTTCACTTGCTGTCGACATAGAAACAGTCTATCAATCCCCACACACTTGAGATTGAACCCAGCAGCACTGAGTTCAACAAAAGCCAAACAGGTGAGTCCTCCTTCTATGTGATGGTGAAAAGCGCGACATCTCAAAATCCGAATCACCGAATAGCTTACTAGCAGCAGCGTATTATGTCTGGCCAGATATTTCACTCGCGTTTAATGCCCTGCACCCCAGACGCAAAAGGTCGGGAATTTGTGTGATGGGCTGCTCAACCATGCCTGCAAAGCGCAGAGCAGGTAGTTGATGCTAGGCCCTCAGATAGACGGTGCTAGCTTGCTCCTGCCCGGAACTGGTCTACACCCATCCGAACATTCTGAAATGGCAAGAGCAAGAGAGCAGTGTGCATGACTATAGTCCCAGCTTCGGGACAGGCCTGTTCCAGCCGTTTCGTGAACTTTGTGTCAACATCTACTGCTAATTTCGTTCTCATCTTGAGGTAAGTGAGACTGCTCTGGCATGTGCAACACAATTGCCACCGGGTGGTTGTCACGCCGGAGACAACTGAGGAATCTCTCATACCTCGGTATGCTCTCTGTCGCATCCAACTGCGCGACTGCACTCTGGAGACACTATGATTATGAGAAAGGCCAAGGCACGCTGCATATCCAGAAAACCCTCTCAGCGTGCAGAGACTGGACGTTGTCTACTTCTTGTCGCGAAGACGGAGGGAGGACAGGTCCACGTACACGGCGATCGGGCAAGGAGCTCGGCCCTGCGATCTTTTCTGCTCTGAGTCTCTCTCCTTCTTCTTTGCCTGGCTCTGCGATGGAGCGCGGGATTGTAGCAGGGTTGGTCCCATCCCACACATCGGTGGCTGCAAGCCAGGTGAAACTGGTGCGACTGGCACACCACTTTGCATATTCTGAGGATGTAGCATGAATGGAGCTGCCATCCCTGGCTGCATGCACATCGGCGCATGCGGCGCATGCGGCGCATGCGGCGCATGCATGATTGGAGCTCTCTGTGCCTGTGAAGCTCTCTGCTGCTCTTGCGTCGGCGGCAGGGCATCCTGGCCCTGGCCTACCGGACGTCCATCAGAGCCCATTGCTCCGGAGCCGCTGTTGAAGAAGGATGCGGGGCCATCAAAGTACGCCGCCATTGGCGAGAGAACGGAGCTTGCAGCTGGAACTGCCGGATTGAAGTTGCCACAGTTGCGACCTTCTGGGTTGAAGAAAGCCTCGGCACCAGACACAGCATGGGCATCTGGGGACTTGTGGCGTGCAGCCGTATGCACACAATTCCGTGCACATTCTCACATGTATCTTGTCCGTGCAGCATCAGAGGGTGACGGTGGCTGTGCTGGAGGTGCCTGTGGGTCATCTCGAGTACGAATCGGCAAAGAAATCCTGGCAGCGGCCACCCTGACTATGACTATGAGTTTTGGAATGGACATGCACTTTCGACTCAAGGGCAACCGGCGTCCTTTGCTGCATGAATGCTAGCTCAGGGTGGCGGGAGCAAGCGGATAGAAAACAACTGCTTTGAAAGGACGCGCTTCACCAAGGGCAAGATGCTTGCAAGGCTGCCGGCTGCCAGACAAATAAATCTCTGCGGATAGCACAGGAGCTACGGCCTCGCCGTTGGCGTCCCACTGGCCCATGAAGGCGCTCGCGACGTGACCGACTGAGTCGGCCGTCAGGCGAGTACCTCAGAAAGGTTCCGCTGGCACAGACAAGCAAAGCGAAGCGCACACCTCGAGCACCGGGGCAAAGACCACTCAGATCCAAAAACCTGACTGCACAAGCTGCGTCCTGAAGCCAGATGCCGTCACCGAATCCAACTCGTTGCAAAACCCGCCCACACGCACGGACCTGCTTTCGGATTTGCATGTAGCAAGCCAAAGACTCGGCACCTCGGAAAGGAACAAGCGAGCACATGAAGAAGATTAGCAGAAGACGCAGGATGACAGGCTTGCTGAGCTTGCTGTCATGCAGGCATGCAGGCTCATGAACTTGCTTGGTTCATTGCATTGGCACAAGCGAAGAGTAAGCAGTAAGAATGGTCTGTTGACCAATGCCTCCGATGGACAAGAGTGTAATAAACACAGATTAGACCGCTGGATTTCCTCACTGATTTTTTCCAGTTCTGGTTGTCGCACCAACATGGTACCCAATTGAACTTGTCTCGCCTGCAATAGCAACTGCAACTGTCGATGGAGGATGCTTTGTTGTAGCAAAAGCTTCCATTGATACGGCTTGCGTCTGCCTCGCTGATGTACCGCACCATGTGTTTGCTAAGACCCTGCACCTCTGTTTGTACTGAATCAGTTTGCCATTTGAAGCATGGCTCGGCTTGATGATCCAAGTAAGAGCTCCAGCGAAGAAGCGCGGAAAGATTCTACGAATAAGAAATAAAAGACAGTGCATTTAATCTGGTTCTGGCCGGGTGCCTTGTTCAGTTCCGAAACGAAAGAAATAGGTGCACTTGCGCGTGAGCACGGGAGCGCCAGTGAGCGAAGGAGAGAAGCAGCAAAAGAGCGAGTAAGACGAGCGGAGCGGAGCGGAGGGAACGAGCGAGTGAACGAACTGGTGACACCCCCAGCGAAAACTTAAAGAGGCAGGCACCACAACACAAGGACCAACAACGCCACCCTGACGCAACCACGATGCAATGACGAACAACAAGGCCTCGATTCAGCACGGGGCACCCGCCGAGCAAAGTATTGTTCGGCCGGCGGCATAAGGGCAAAACAAAGTGCAACCTCGCGATAACTTCCCTCCCACAGGTCCTCACCGGACCCACCCCACCCCGACCCCTCCCCTCTGCAGGGCCCTCGTGCTGGGCTTCCCAACTCAGGACAACCAGCCCATACCCAGACCTAACCATCCGTGTGAGTTTTTCGAAACTGGATCGTGACTTTAACGATGACTTCAATGCTCCTGGATCTCGCCAGGTGAACGCGTAGAGCGCAGTGTGACTTGTTTTCACGCCTTTTTTCTTTCTGCAGACTGCCAGAAGAAGCTGGTGTGAACAACATACGGAACTCAGCCAGGCGCAGGGCGGCCAGAGTAATTTGGCAATAACATGCGATGAAGATGAAGTTGAAGGCTTGATGCTTCCAGGCTTGATACACTCCAAGACTCTGGCCATCATCTCCGATGGGATTGTTTGCGAGAACCAAGGTGTGTAGGTGCCTCACACAGTTCAATTCTGCTCACAGTCTAGATGCGGGGCAGCTGCTGAAGGAACCGACAATGCCTGCACTGGAAAATGAAGACACTCAGCCTTGTGGACCGCACTTCAAGCTGCTGGTGCAAAGGGGCGACGGAGCAGCTGAGAAAGAAACAGCTGTGTAACTTCGGACTTCACCTTCTTGGACACTAACTCGATCTGCTCGCACCTGCAGATAGGAAGCAGTGGCTTTTTACAAGAGCTCGCACAGAACGAGTTTGCCGCCTCTTCTTTAAGCTCTTGTCCTCAATCCACTTTTGTACAGTCTCGAGGCCAAGGGCCTTACGGGACTGAGCGGCAGGAACCGCTTGCAAGCCTAGCGGCCGGAAGCCTCGCCATCGTAACGCAGGGTGCTGTGAGTGTGCATGGCCCACCTGTACTGATGGCCACATTGTTCGATCGCAAGCAACATCTGTTCAAGCATAAGACTCTGACAACCCAAAGCAATCTTTGGGGATCAACCTCCAAAGACTCCGAGCCAGACGGCAAGGAAGCGCGCACAGATTCCTCTTGTGGCCCTCTCGATGTAGGAGCCCTTCCGCTCGGTGGATCCAGAAATGAGCCCAGAATCCACGAAGCTGCACCAGGTGTCTAGGCTGCTCAGCTGAACATCAAAGACAAGAAGTGCAAGAACAGAAGCAAGCACGGCACGGTTGCGCATGCCTTTAGGAATGTGAACCCTTGAAGGAGATTCTAGCATATCAGAGGGATTATTCCAAAAACAAAACTTGCTCATGGCCAGCTGGGCCATGAAATCCAGAAACCTTTTCACATGCTTCCTTAGCCTGTTCAGGGAGATACTGGTGCTTTGCACCGGTGTCTGGGAGATCCATCTCGTCAACTAAAGTAACTAAAGGATACGTTTAAACACTTCGGCCACACTGCTGGCTGATGTCTTACAGGACCTCTGCACGAACCACAGGCAGCCGTCCCATGAACCAGCACAGTGTGAGACTGCAAAGCTACTTCGTGAGCTCTGACTCCCAAGGATATTAATTTCAAGATCCATGAAAGACGCCCTGCCAATCATCGCAATTCCACGTCCTGGACAAGCCCGGTTAGGCAAAGCTCCAGTGTCTTGGACTTTTTTTGGGGGGGTTGGGGGGGAGCCTGCCTTCGCTTGTGGCTGGCCCCTGGCATTCAGAAAGGCCCTGAAGGCCACCACCTGGCCGGGGCCAGGGCCAGGGCCAGCCTGAGGCGGCGAGCACGACACACACACCCCCGCCCCCCGCCCCCCGCCCGCGCCCAGCCGGCCTCGCAGGTCGGTCTTTGGGCATCCTTGGCCAGCAGGAAGACGTCCTCCAAATATCCCAAGCTGGCCAGCTCCTGCGAAGTCTTCCAAAAGCAGCTGCGCCCCCCTCCCTCATGCAGCAAGGAGCCTACCAGTAACTGTTCAAGGCCACTGCGACATCAGGCAACGGACAAACATCAGCCCACAAGCCAGAGGACGCAGAGGCCTCGCTCACAATGAAGCCAAATCCTTTTTCGGCATTGAAGGCTTTGATCCTGGCACACTTACTACCACGGAGCACTTACCACAGCACCGCTGACGGCCCCTAATGTCTCCATCTGCTGCCCGGATCCTTCCCATGAAGTGTCCAAGCTCGGCAACAGCATCCTCTCACCAGGTGCGCCGGGCCCGACACTGGGCCCCACAAGATGAAAGCACGAAACAGAAAGCTGAAAGCTGATCGTGTTGAAGACACTAGCATCACCACAAAAAGCATGAATAGATCCGCATTTTTCACAGAACCCTGCCGAAACTCCTGCCACTTTCTCTTTGCGCTTGAAACCATCGTGTCTCCCCGATGGCCACAAAGGCCGCCTGCAAGTCAAGTGCGGTCTGCTGAGTCTTTCTGTCAGCTCCCGCATATTTCTTCAGATACTGATACTGACAGGCAGGTGGGTAAAGCATCTCGGCACGAGCATGGCCTGCATACGCCTCTCCAGGCAGCCCGACCATGCGGCCGGCACTCATCGATGCTGCCCACAGAGCTTCGCCATGACCACAGAAAATGGCGCTGTGGGCTGTCTGTGCCAGCCTTGTCGATGCGGGCAAGGACACGAGATGCGACGAGTGCAGATGTACTTGAGATCCCAGCACTCCATCCAACGGCTGAACGTCAAACCTTGACACTTTATTTGACCAAGGTCAGCCGTGATGCGTTACTTTCCTCCTCCTACATGTGTTTCAGCACCTGGACAAGGACCTGGCGCTTGCGGCTTGTTCTCCTGCCAAAGCAAGCTGCGTGCTGGTGCTGTCTAGTAGTGTCATGTTGTGCGACATGGCTGATATGCAGCAGCTGAATCCTTGCCCAACGCCACAGCAAAGGTCACCGGAATCCTTCATCTGCACAGCTTCTGTAATGCAGCCCTTCATGCTACTGTGTCAAGACGGAGTGTTTGGTCCCTGGTGCCAGCACGGCGGCATATGGTCTCATTTGCTTCGAGTGCCTTGGATGCTGACGCTACTCCGTGTCTGCCTGAATTCTGCATAGTGATGGAACAGCAATCGTCCCCTTCTGACTCAAGCTGAGTGACACGAAGATGTCCGTCTCGAAAACCTATCGGCCGGATGGAACTTCGCATCGGACACTCTCCGTCTCAGAAGCGGATCCTGCGGCACAGCCTCGTGAAGCTCCGGTGACACTATGAAGCCAAATCCGGTTTTCGTTGAAAACGACCTGCTCGAAGGAAAGAAACGTCAGCCTCCAAGGTCTGTGCCCGAGTAGGGGCCGGATCTGAGGCCGAGTCTTCAGGATGCCACAGGCCCGCTGCACCTCTGGCTGCGACGAGTCGCCCTCACCGGCACCGCGCATGCTTCCACGACTAGTGCCGTCCAGCATCGATGAGACCTTGAGCAGGTGCATAAGTCCTTGGTTCTCTGAGACTTCTTCACTGGTGCACATCGCTGATGGGGGACTCTGGGAAAGATTTGAGACCCGGCATCAACTTTAAGACACGAAGACCCGCCAAAAGGGTGATCTCTCAAGGAACAAGCGCAATGTCGCAACATGTCCGTTTGCCTTGAAGTAGGAATGCGGCATGCGAAGGATGCATGAGACCATAGATTGCACTTGGGTTCCGGACAAGTTCGGAGACGCGAATCCGACAATTGACCTCACAGTACTTACCATACTTCCGAGCTCACCTCGAGCGTCTCTTGCAAGGCCACGACGGTGCGACGAGGGGCCGGGCTTTCAGCACATCTCCGACCACCTTATCCCGTCAACACCAGATCTGGGCAGCTTCATAGAGGCTCATGGTTCCAGGCCCTTCTACGTAGGCCTCAGGTCTGTGCGCTGAGGGCCTCTTCCAGCGGCGCAGCCAGGAGAGCCTCCTCCAAAACCTGCCGAGGCAATCTCGCACTGTTCCGACAGGTACACGCACAAATTCCACGCGGCAGGCCTGGGGTTCCATCCTACAGCCACGATAGGCACAAACAGATAATCCTCCTCTGACACCTAGTTTTGAGCCAGAGCCTCAAGACGAGATCATGCAGGCAGCGAAGCTCAACACACTCAGCTTGAAAAAGCATTTTGCGGGTGCCAGTATTGCAGTCCAGCCGATGCGGACGTTGCATTGACAAAAGCGACGACATATCGAGATACCCTGCTTCGAGAGAATCTCGGAACGGCCTAGCCTGATCTGAAACAGCCGGAAAGCCTTGGGCGCCTCACGGGTGATATCAGGACGGGCCAAAATGCTCATGCCACACAGCTAAGCCCTAGGCCCAACGTCGCGTGACATGGGGCAGCAGCCATCGCAACCAGCCCTACACGAATCTACAGCACCGAATTCAGCATGGGCATGTGGTCTAGATCGAGTCACAGCAGCCCAGGCGTGTGCCATCGGGAGTCGGGCAGCAAGCGCCAGTGATGTTGAGCGCAACACATGAAGGAAAGGATGAGCATTCCGTCCCAGCCGCGATCTTCGGCGCAGCGACCACGGGTGGAAATCCCATGCAGCAACCAAGCGCCACATTATCATCGTTGGGGCAGCAATTGCCCTCCTCGATTCCGTGAGCAACACAGGCGGGGTACTTGGCACACGTCGTGCCGTTGATGCCTGGAACTATCAAGGGTGCCACAGTGGGAACTGGAGCAAGTGTAGGAGTCTCGACACTTGCTTTCTCCTCGTCACCTTCAATGTCAATGTCAACATCGGTTTCCACAGCTGCCGGCTTCTCCCCGCAGTATGGTGGTCCAGATACTGTCTCTGCATACTTCTCCGGGGCAGGTGATGCAACTGATGACGCATCTGTCAACAGGCAGCCCCCGTCCGGCCAGAAGGTGAAGTGCGCACACCCGTCAACGGAGAGGCAACGCTGTTGGCAAGCCTCCTGCGTCATCTCGTTGGTCCTTTCCGTTCCAGCCATCTTGATCGGGCTGCTGTAGTAGGTGGAAGCCTCGAAGCAGTCCGTGGCATCCAAGACCACGAAAGCACCGGACTTGCTGCGGAGGCCGCGGGTTCCGCCACGTGCCAGGACGCCAATCGTCACAAGCCCCACACAGCCCAGCGCCAAGGCCACACGCCGCGGAAAGGCGAAGCTGCGCTGCTCCGGGCGCTGGTCCTCCAGCAGGAGCTCCACGTCCGAACCGGTGCTGGCCATCACTGCGAGATGCAACGGGGGGAACGTCAAGAGGACGGCACTGGATCGGTCCTTAAGCACCTGCGGCCCCTGACAATGCTCAAGGCCAGCATTGGCTAGCATCTCTCATGCTTCCCAAACTGGTCCCCTGCTGCTCAATCGGCGCATGAACTTTTTCACTGACACGCTCCATCAGCGCCGTTCGAATGCAGAGTGTGCGCTAAACAGAAACTGTCTCGGAGCTCCCCGGCGCTTGTCCAGCAGTCATTCGAGGCCTAAGCCGTCTCATGCACCAAGCATGGTCTAGCGAGAGAGCGACGGTGTAAACAGATCAAGTAGAGGCGGTGCTACCCTGGTTCTCGCCTCTCGTAAGCTCGCGGCTCAGAGATTCAATAAAGTCCCTGGCATACCGGAAGCAGTCTTCCTGCCCAGCAGTGTCGACAAGGCGGTCAGATTCAGCTCCACTAGTGCGCAGTAATTGACCACATGCTCCAGGCCTGTGGCATGTTGTTGTGCCCGTAGCCTTCCAGCCACAGCCTCAGATGTCACAGACGGAAGTCAGAAAGTCGGAGTCCTCCTTCGGGGCCGATGCGGCGCGTGAGGCTGCTGCAGCTTGCGATGAAGGGCCTGACAGCCCCTTTTCGTGAAGCATCCCACATCCCACTCTGCGAACGAAACATCACCCAGAGGACTGCAATACGTCCGAAACAAAAACAAAGGCAAATCGACGGGCATCTGCTCACTGTGTACCAACTTGACCGACGGACATATGGACATAAACGACCCCCACACTGCTGTGGATGCTGTGTTGCTGGGAATGGACTTCGATCTCGCACATGGTCGCATCACACAGGCTCCGTGCGCGGTTCTTGCGTCCAAAACTAAGTCGGTCCTACAGAAATGAAAATCATTCTCGGGCGGAAGGCATCGCAACCAGCCCTACACGAATCT
>CAJNDV010005535.1:71173-89616 GCA_905221635.1 Symbiodinium sp. CCMP2456 | reverse complement strand
CCCGCCCAAGGCACCTCGCTGCTGCTGGACCTGGGCTTTCCATGCCATGCCGGTTTGGGGCTTAGGGGTTTCGACTCACACACTCGCAAAAGCTGGCATGGTGATAAGTGTCCGACATTGCTACGTGGACATGCTGGGCAACATGACAGAGGGACCGGTTTAGAGGTTTAGGGTCTGAAGAAGGCACAACCGAAAACGGAAGCATAGGTCCTCCATGTCCTCATCCATGGGCACCTGAGGACAAGGCTAAACCATGGCAGCCTAGGTACCTATAGGGCCCTATAGGGGCTCTAGTACCCTAAATAGTAGGTACCTAGGGGGTTAGGATGTTGGCATCCTTACTGCAATTTACTGCAGTCCACTTGCTGCGTATACTCCGTTGAATCAGTAACCTAACCGGTTTAGTGTAGAGCAACCCGCGGACACTTCATACGTTTATCATAACAAGCCCCCCACCTCGATCGTGGCTTCGCGGGGCACCGAGACCAGTAGCTCCCCCTTGTGAACCTGCAGAGATCGAGCAGGTTGTATGTCTGACTGAGGAGTACGACATACATCCTTCTGGCTACCCATAGAGCATGCCAGAAACACATTACATCCCGAGATCCTCAATCAGCGAATGATTTGGTCAGGACGTCTCTACAAGGATTTCCTCAGCTGCAGAATCGACCAAAAACTGCCAGGGTATCCGAGTCCGAGGAGACGGGAAACCCTAAACCCCAAACCCTTCCTGTGTTTAGGGACCAGAGTCGCATCTCATGTGGAAAGGAAGGCTTTAGCTGCGACGTTATATGGGACTTTCCGAAATTAGGGGTACCTTATTTTGGGGTCCTTATTATAAGGATCCTATTATTTAGGGTACTATATTAGGGTCCCCTATTTTCGAAAACCCCCTTATGTACTTTCGGCAAGGTCTGCCTTCCTGTTGCGCCGTCACGGCCTTTGTTTCATGCCTTGGGAGACTGGGCCTCTCAATCAGCTGCAGTAGCATGTTTCAGATGGCGGCTCTTCCAGACTAATATAGGGGCCTTAACAATTAGAACAGGGTTTGCTGGTATAGTATACTATAAGAAAAATAAGGACCCCCCCCAATAATATAGGTAATTATCGAGAAAATAATACGTATGGAATCGTAAGCTCAAAGCCCCAAGACCCTGCGGTGTCCTAAGTCCCAACGCCCGGATGCCTCGGCCTTCTACCCTACAAACACCCTCAACCCCAAACCCTAAACCCTTTCTTTGAGCAGGGATTGCAATGCACTAAACCCTAAACCCTAAACCCCTAAACCCTAACACCCTAAACCCTTTTTTGAGCCCTGAATCCCTACACCCTAATCCCTAAACCCTTAAACCCTAACACCCTGAACCCTAAACCCTAACACCCTGAACCCTAAACTCCTAACACCCTCATCCCCAATCTTCGGAGACCCATGACCGGCACTCTTTTTGTCCCAGCCTCCTGCTTTGCCACCCACCCCCTGCCCCGGCCGGGCCTGCAGGGTTTGTTCATTCTTTTGGCTTTGGTGGCAAGGGTTTCAGGGTCTTGGGTGTGGGAATTAAGGGCTTTGGGTCTAGAGTTAGACCCTAAACTCTTTTGCAGCATGGGCTTGGATTGTGTGCCAGCGAACACACCTCAACAGCAGGGCGTGACGAGGGATGCAACCGGAGGAATGACAGAAACAGTAGCAAGTAGCGACAATCTTCCGAACTAGAATTTGCAGAACTACAAGGCCCTAAACCCTAAACAGTTGGGCTTCGGGTCAGAGGATACAGGGCTCCAAGGCTGCATGTTTTCATGATCGTGGATTGACCCCTCACAGTGCTTGGGGTATTCGGCTTGGCGTGTTGGGCGTTGCAGTGGGCCTTCTGGTTTCGGGCTTTTTGGTTCAGAGCCGGGTTCGGCACTCCATTTCGGGGAAATCACTCATAGGGCCAGGTCCCTGGAGCCCAGTTGCCTCATAGTGGGCACTGACTCCATATTCCCAATTTCTTTTAGTACCCACGGCCCACAGCGCATCAACTGCAGAGGCAGCTGGGCTTCGTTTGATGAAGGTTCAGCGGTGGCGGCTTCGGATTTGGCATGTAATGTAGCCTTCATGTTGACACCATACCTATAGTCTCGTGTTCACCTGCGCCATGGGAGGATAAAGAATAGCTTACGCCAGCAGTGCTGTTTATTTGCGACTAAGATAGCCACGACGAGCTTGTGCTAGCATCTCCCATGGATCCGTGGTTTAGGAGTTTGGGGTTTTTCTGGCGGACACTCCAGATGAGGCATGTGTTTAGGAGTTTAGGGTTGAGAGGTTAGGGTTCTGTAAGATCCCGGCAGCTCCGAGATTTGCAGGACACTTTGGTCCCATGACCTCGGCGGCATTAGGGTTTAGGGTTTGGGGTTTGAGCACAAAGCCCCACATTGTCCCTGAAGCCTAATTAGCGCTAGCTGCTAACCCCAACAGGAGCGGGGGTCTGTTCAACACAAGGAGGCCCCCAAGAACGGAGAAGCAGCGGCTTCAAGATGCTGAAAGCCATCGCAGTATGCTCGCAATTGCTGTAGGCTCGACCCAGAACTTTTCAACTCTCAGGGTGCACCATACAGGCCGAAGTTCAAGCCCCTGGGCTGTTAGAGGAACGACACGAAGGACTTTTCGGATGCCGTAGTCCGCCTGTCCGCCTTTCTTGTCCGATCATAAACACCGAAGCAGCCGAGGAGAAGTCTTAGAGAGTTGCGGTTTGGACCCGACGGCGCGAACCCTGCAAGTCTTCATGTTCTATACCGGGGCCCTGAACTACTCTGAACACTGCGCCTAAGCTACACGATGGAAGTCTCCCTTTTAAGCATTGTTCATCTTCAGAGATGTCGTCGCTTCAACGGCCCAGTGCGAGAGCATCAGCTTGGCTTATTGCCAAGAGTCGGTGGATCTTGTGAAAGAAAATGTAGGGGCCCTAATAAGTAGAATAGGGTTTTGGGGTATATTATACTGTAATTATACTAAGAGACCCCCGAGAAAGTATAGTTATTATTTAGGCCCCTGTATTGAATCCATTGCCCCTGTTCCGAAGCAGAAATCTTACAGATCAGCAGGATGGCAAACGCAGGGGCTCAACAACCAGGCCAATAACATGTGCGGGAGTAGTGGTAGCGAGAGTTGCAATTTCAGTGGCCGGGCAAACCCGAAACGTCGTACCGCTGTGATCAAGGATTCGCACAACAAGACACGGCCGCAACCTGGTGAAAAGCACAGACAACTGCATGAGGCATCCTGAATTATGCCGCACACTGCCTCGCTGACGTGACGTAACTGCTTGCCTACACCGCAAAGTCCACAGTTGGCTGCTCACACAATGTACTCCTTAAGCCCGAAACCCTGCTACATGAACCGGGTTCCCAACGGCTCCGTTGAGAAGCCTCAACAGCGGGCTGAAAACAGACGGGGAACTCCAGTTTGAGTGATTCTGCAAGGTGTTTATGCTTGAGGTTGGCGGGCCCTGGTGGTTTGAGATTTAAACTTCGATAGGGGTTCGCTTGGTTTAGGGCTCGTGCCAGCTGGTTGGATGAATCACTGAATGTGGCAACTTTCAGCGCTCTAGGCTTTTGTAGTCAGCTGGGCACGCGGTACCTACAGCCACGACTTGACAAAATCTGCGCTAGATTAAGGGAGGAGATACGAAACCGCAAGCCCGAAAGCACAGAAGAGTTTCGCTGTGCATCGCCCCAGCTCCTAAAGAGCTGCCCAACTGTCTCCCACTCGAGAGTCTGTCAATGCTACAGGGGTCCCAGTGTGGCCGGGGTTAGTCAAGTCTCGTAGTATTGTCAACCTAGCTACTGCGCAAATCTGTCGCCGTGGAGGTCCTCGCCGTCTGGGCCGCAGCTGCGGTCATATTCATATCCATAGCGGTAATCGAGGTGATGATAACGCAGGCTGTGGCCATTATCAAGCATGGCCACCATCGTGGCTGCTACTGCTTCTGTGCTACGACCACTCGTTGTTACTACTGTGACAGAATGTGGCTGAATATGCGAATAAAAACTTGCTGGTTACAAAATTGATGCCTAACGCCAATATTCGAGGTTACGTTGCTCTTTCAGACAACGCGCTCGCTCGCTCTCTCTCTCTCTCTATATATATATATATTTTTTTTTTAGCCTATAGCCATCTTCGGTGATGATTTCGATGAGGTCCAGGCAATCACTTAAACATCGATAGCAGCAGTAGTGTCAGCCTTATGCATCACAACCATGACCTCTGAATCGACAGGCTGTATATCCATTTCATTTAAGGCAGAAACCCGGCAGCTAAGCATAGTAGTCTAGCCTACACAAGGGTCACGAACCTCGCTTCCATTAGAGTTGGGCCCTCAGTTTCTTCAGAGATCATAAAGCTAGGCTCCGATATGGAAGTTACAGAACACAAGGGGGTGGTATAGAGCTTTAACTAGTAAAGTACTAAAAACAGGATCCTCTGTCTTTCTGAACCGTCCTGAACCCTTTCTTGCATCAGGACTTGTGCAATCGCCAAAACCGGAAGCCTAAACCTCCTATCCATGGCTTGATCAAGTTGGATATGGGGGGCTGATAAACCCGAGCACGCTTACAGCAGCCCTGCTGTTGAAACGACTGCATGGCCGAGTGCGGAGCCCTCCCAGAAGCTGCGAAACAGGGGCCCGAGGGTGTCCCTCGGTCAGAGTTTATAGAGTTTCAGGTCAGGGTGTGAAGTTTGAGTTTGGGAATAAGGCCTAAATAGGCTTTACCTTTAATGGCTTTGGGCTTAGAGTTTTTTTTTGCGCCTCCTGCTCGGGTTCAGAGGTTGTTGGAGGCCACGGGTATAGCGGTAGCCGGCTCTTTGGCTCCTTCGGGCCTAGGGCGACCCTGCTGCCCATACACTAAAGCTCAACCCTGCAATCCTGTAAGTCGTAAACGTAAACCCTGGATCCCAGCCCTAGTTTGCTGGAGGACTCTGCAAGAGGCCGGCGTATCAGTGGAGGGTTTCAGGGCTTAGGCTATATAGGGGTCAGGGGTTAGGGCTTGAGGGACACACTCAACATGTGCTACTGTCGTTGCAGATACTGATGTAAGCATCGGTCTTAACCTCTTGCTGGCGCTGATGTCTCTGATCTGTGGCTCTAGAAATCAGAAGGAAAAGCCGATGACAAACTGCAGCAATAATGACCAGAGTGCTGACGATGGACATAGCGAAATTATCGTAACAACGATGGCTGAGTAATCGTAATAGAAATAGCAATCGTAATCGCAATAACAACAGTCATTGCAACAGTCACGTCAACTGGCCGGGACAGCCAAGAAACGAAGATCGAAGCGCCCGCCGCCTGCTCCTTTGCGGGCATGTTGAAGCGTCTCAGCCGTTCGTGTGCATGTGGGAGTTTCCCAAAATAAGGTACCCCTTATCTTGGGTGTCCTTATAATAAGGATCCTATTATTTAGGTTACTATATTAGGGTCCCCTATTTTCGGAAACCCTCATGTGTCTGGCTGCAGGTGAATAGGCAAGTGGGCATTTTTGCGAGTACAGCTGCTGGCATGCAGACCTTGAGCAAACGAGCTGATGGCACTACTGACAAACCTGATCCATGAACTCATCTATCATGGCCCTCGGCCGATAGCTTTGGTCCTCAAGCCGCGCCGAAAAGCGGTGCTTTTCCCGCAGCCTGCATTCAGGGCAGTATATCGTACTCGTATGTCCCCTAACCACGATAATCAGGACCCGCCCAGTCTTCGCTTGTGAAACATCAACGTCCCTATCCGGTCCGTGAGCAGCAAACGATTCGACCTAGCTAGTCGCTAGCTGCTGGTGACGGGTCAAAAACCGTCGTGGTTGATTGTAGAGTGCGCCTCCGCAACACAGGCGGGGATTGAAACAGGTGTTCCTTCTTCTTCTACAATGGATCTCGGGTTCTCTTAGTCTTCAACGATAATAGGGACCATCAAGGGATGCTATAGTGATAATTTGAAAATTGTTCCGGCAACTGTGTATTCCGTAGTCCTTTGTGCTAATGCAAACGCTTCCATGGCCTCGCGCCACAGCGCCGGTGCATGCCCCGGCAAGGAGAAAAGGCCCGGCCTCTCGCAGCGCTTCCGATGAAGTTTAGGGCTCGGGTGTTTAGGGATTTTAGGTTTAGGCTTAAGGGGTTTCGGCACTCATAACTCTTCAGAGGTTTAGGGTTTCGTAGTTTAGGCAGTTTGCGGCTTATTGCTGCTTCAGTGTTGTGACTGAAGTGCAAGCTATAGGCAAGGTATCAGACTTCCTGATGTGCGCTCTGCTCAGTCTTGTGCTTGTGGCGTTGCCACCTGCCTGCCTCGCTGCTGTGTGCTGCACAATCCTTCTTACAAGCATGCCTAGCCACGTACAAGTCTGGAACGTCTTGGAGCATTGCCGAGGACGCAGTCTCCAACATCTTCTTGCTTGCTGAAAGACAAAAACCTGCTGGAAGATGTGCGTTTTAACAATAAGCACGTAGGGGCTGAGTACCCTAGCCCAAAAAAGGTTAACCTTTTCAATTATGGAATGATTCTATAAACCCCAAAAGGTTAAAGGTTACCTACTCAGCCACTAAGAACAAGTCTTGAGGGAGCAGACCAAATTCTTCATCTAAACGCCTCAAGTTGACCCAACCTCTGGTGATCTGATGTACAGCCCGGCCACGATCTCCAATCAGAAACGCTCAGAAGCCCTTTGGCTCCAGTTACCTACATAATGGGCTGCTGGGCTATCTACTTTTACTAGCAGCCTATTGTTTAAGTAGCTGGAGCCCTATAGAGAAAGAAGGATACAGTACGGACAGGCGTTAAGAACGGAGCTGTGCATCGGCTTTCTGAAGGCAATGCCGGATCCGTGATGCTCCGTTATTGCTAGCACGGTCAGCGACGGCCTGACTCCGACTGGAAGGATCATGCGACTTTGCCATTGGTAAGGCAAGGTACTTCTGCGGCACATGATATATAACCTACTTACTAGGTCTCGTGATCCTCCATGTCCCCTTAACTCCTACATCCCGTCCTGCTACTAGTAGTCTGTTCTTTAAGCCGTATGAATTCGCAGACCACCTCTGCGCGAATCTGCCGAATCGTTGGGGTCTCGGTCTGCGTGACGCAAGCGGAGCAGGCGTTCATCCTCGCAGAGCATCTCAGAGGGTTTGTAAATCGTCCAGGGTTTCCGATAGAGTTTATACTTAACCCTAGGCCCCTAAGCCTTTTTGAGCACGGACTCGAGCTGTATGCTGCATCCCTCAGTTTCTCTTGAGAAGGCTCTGCCCTCAGGTGTGGCCCGACCCCTAAACCCTAAACCCTCAAGGAGGTGTCAATAGTGTCAAGGAACTCCGTTTCAAGTTTAGGGTCGGTTCTCAAGGATGTTGAGCAACGTCCAGGGCAAGCTCCTACTGAATCTCGAAGCCACGAGTACATAAATCCCAAATATCTCTAAATACTATGGGCAAAACTCAATACTAACCCAAGAGCCAGATGCCAGAAGGAATGCTTGAGATCTGACGGGCTTGGGCTGACGACAAGGGGAACTTGAAAACACCTGGGCCGTTGCCCTAAAGACTGGTGGTGTTCACGGCCGCGGTTTTGCATACATGGGTAGTTGTCCAAATTATGGTCCCTTTTGGGGTACCCTAAATAATAGGTGCCGTATTATATAATAAGGACCCATAGTTTTGACAACCACACACATGACGTGGGTCGCATGCTTCCAGCCACATGCTTTCTCTCGTTTTTTGCAGGCCATGGCCAGCACAAATGTGCTTTTCAACAACGCAGACTTGCAACACCTTTCAGCTTTGGGGAATTGGGGAGCTGTGGCGACTGTTCTGCGTGAGACAAAAGCTAATACTCTTCCTGCAGTCCTCTCTTGAGGAGGAGCTGCAAAACCCTTGAACAAAAGCACTTAAACTTAAACTGCCACTCTCTTAACTTGATTTGTCGCGGGCTGGGGCCTGTGACTGAAAAGAGTCGGCATCCTTTTTCAGAGTTCTCTTTCGATGTTTTAGGGCTCAAGGTTTAGCTGGGTTCAAAAAACTTGTGGTTGAGGGGAACCGACGCTGTGCAATCTCTTTTGCTCCAAACACATGGCCAGGACAACATATCTCCACGCTCCAAGCAAGTATCATTTTTTCGCAGTGCCAGCGAATTCTCTGAAGGCTCACAACTTGGAACGAGCAGTGCTTTAAAACGATCACCGGAAACAATAACTCAACAGGTACACGAGACCCGACCCAGAAGCAAAAAGATTCTCTAACAGCCAATGTCCGCGGCATGCGCCTGCTGAAACAAAGATGAAATGCATAGAATCAAGTTGGACTCGATGCCTCTCCACATCGTTAGGGTTTAGGGGTTGGGTTCCCGCCATTGCTCACTCCATTTAAAGCTCAGGTCATCGGCAAGCGACTGTCGTGCCTCATGAGGGTTTTGCGACAGACCAGCCCTTTGCTCACCATCACGCAACTGGATGGTAAACTGAAATGCACCTGGGTCACCTAGGATATCCTAGGATGTTCGATTCGAAGCTTGCATCCTTAATCTCTCAGTGGCCTGTACCAACTGTCCATCTGCTCTTCTGTATGTGTAACATGTACTCACCGATTGAGCCCTCTTCGCCGAACCGATGAAGCGGGCCCAGTGCCACAGGGAAGACCGCTGATGCAACCAGTGCAGGCGCCCTTTTGTGGTTGGGAGGCTGAGTATCATGCTGCATCAGGGGCAAACCAAGTTTAGGGTTTGGGGTTTAGGGTTTAGGGAGCTTTGCACATCTCGGCGTCCGAGAATTTGAGGACTTAGCCAGCCCGATTCTCCTTGTCTGCTGCCCTTCTGCCACAAGTTGGCCACAGTCTGTTGCAAATGTTGCAAGCCACTGAGTACCCATGTGCTCCACAAAGCCAACCCCAAACCCTAAACCCTAAACCCTAAACCCTAAACCCCTAAACCCTAAACCCTAAACCGTAAGCGATGACTCAACCGCAACCCAAGGCCCGAAACGGAATAACAACGCGGCTCGAGTTGGCCTTGAGGACGATGGCGCCTGAGAGCACAGTGGTGGTCCTATGAAAGCCCTAAGGCTCTAAGGACGCATAGTAAAAGGCTTTTGGGCCCAAAGACCATACCATATTAGGTTTTTGGGCTATTTGGAGCCCTAGGATAGGGCTTCTGGCCGGAATGTATGGGGCAGATGGGGCTTCATTATAGGGCTGAAGCGGCTGACAGGGTTTGCAGGGCCCGGTTTCACGGGTTTGCGCTTTCCCTGAGATGGCGTTTCGACAGGCTACGCGCTCACCACCAAGACCACCATTTATACCATTCTATTGCCGCCTCAGAGCCGCACTAAGACGGGTGTAGAGCGCTCACCGTGGATTTGAGGGCTCGGGTCTGGGTCTAACAGGATTTAGGCTATGTAGGGTTTAGGGCCTTGCTTTTCGGGCTAGGTATAAAATATTGTAAGTGGTAAAGGCATCTAGGGTTTTGGAGGAAGTATAGGAGATCTTTTGAAAACTTCTCTGTCTTTTGGCAGGGCTTTGGGGTTGGGGTGTCCGGCAGGCACCCCATCGCTTGAAACAGCATGCAGCCTTCAGCCTCAAAATCAAGGCCGTTTAGGAACAGACATGCACTCTACAAGCGGTTCAGACCGTCTGCCAAGCCGTCGGCGACTGCCGGGTCTGGTAGAGATGATTTACATCTGCCTAGTGGTGATGTACAAACGATGAGAGAGCAGAAAGGCAGGCCAGGTCCATGGATGCCTCTAGAGGAAAGGACCCCAAGGAGGCACTGACTCGATCCACAGAGAGAAGGCCGAACATGCTGCAAGGGCTGCAAGCAGCACAACCCTGCCGAAAGCTAGGTAAAGGCCCCATGCTTCGCCCTGGGTTTCGCACCTTGCGTTTTGTTTGGGGGCCGTTAGGGGGGGGTGTGACTGCCGCTGCCGATGGGTACCTTAATTGCCGGAGCTCGGGGACTTTTCGGCCCCAGGGCTCCTTGTGTTTAGCTGCGGTTCAGGGTTTATAGGGTTTCTTACCGGAGCCAGAACATCGGGGTTCTCTCAAAAGGTACTACTCGAGAGAAAACTGCGCCTAAGATTGGAGAAGGTGGCTAAGGATGACCCCCAAGGATCAGTAGCAGTGTATTCAAAGTGATGTAGTTCCAAAGGACATGATCAGCACAAAGGTGGCAGGCCATTGCGGAACAAGAAGCTTGATACAAGGTCTGGGACTATGCAGAGCATATTATTGATAACTCGTCGTCTGGTGTCTTGGCAACCTGTCCTATTTGGATTTGTCAAGGCTATAAAGAGGCCCATCCCCATACCGCAAACCCGCCGACCTCATCGAAGCAGCGCGCGGGCGTCCGCTGCAACGGACGTGTCTGCGGGTGGCATACCAAAGACAGCATCCACGGCTGTAGAGGGCGCAAGTCGAGAATTTCTTAGATGATATTGGGATCTGCCGTCCTCGTTTTTACTTACTTGCTACTGTGATACTGCCGGTGGCGATCAATAGCATCATTGCCACCTCTATGACGCATTTGCTATTACCGTTCTTGTTCCCTGTGGTGTCGTTGGCAATGACTTTTCAGGGGCCGCAGGCACATGGAACACACTCGACCTTCACAAAGAGGTACACGTTGCAAATATGGATGGTCAGCGACTTCAGTGACTGGCCTGTTGACATTCTGCCTCTACACGTGATTCCGCGTCCAGCATACTTGAGCCATGTCGGGTGGAAACGTATCTTAAACTTCGACCTCTGGTGCTTAAAGCTCCGCGGGGGATCGAGTCACGAATTTGCCCTAACCTCCCAGGTACCTACTATATAGGTACTAGAGCCCCTGTGGCCCTATGGCCCTATATAGTAGGTACCTACAAGGTTAAGGTTGGATATAACCCTAAACCCTAAACCCTAAAAACCTTAAGTCACCAATTTGGACATGTGAGAGGTGGCTACTGCCACGCAAAGCTTGCGCAAGGGAGCCGCAGATGACTCCGAGAGTCGCCAGAAAACAGAATCAGAGCACTCCAGGGTTTAGGGTTTAGGGTTTACGGGCCTTATAATGATTAGAATAGCGTTTTGGGGCCCATTAATTATACCATAATTATAATAAGGTTAATTATACCATAATTATATTAAGGTTACTTATACCATAATTCTAATAAGGAGGCCCCAACATGGTATAGGTAAATATTATTTAGACCCCTACATCAGGTGTTCACAACTGGAGCTGCAAGAATACCAGACAAAGCCTTGTGGAAGGATGACCAATCCGAAGTCCGGAACCGTAGGTCTCTGCGTGAAGACCTAGCGGGAACGCGCAGTGCTGGCACCACTTTTTGCCGATCGAGACCAAATCCCCAGTTCTCTCGAATGCATGTCTCGCCGCAGCAGTTTGCAATGAAACCTGTAGCATTCAAATGAAACTGCAAGTCATGCCGATGGAAAAACGGGTTTTGTAGACACTGCCAACTATAGCACTGCATGCTGTAAGTGAACCAGACGTGTACAGGCGAAATCAATCTCGAGCACATTTTGGACACAGCTTTGCCAGATGTAAAACCTCATATGCAAGTTGCAGAGCAATGCTGGTGTGCAAAGGCAGGGTTGCAACTTTGGTTTCTATGACTACTCCAGCTACGATATCCTGCACGAAAAGATACTACTGGCGGCTTGAGCCGAAGCCCAGAACCCGCCAACGGACGTGCTATGGAAAGATTAGTTGCTACAACAAGGAGCAGCTTGCTTTGGCACCCGTCCGCTGCGGCGTTTACATGCGAAGATCCCCTTCAGCACCCGCTCAAAGGCGCAGCGTTCCCCAGGTTCACATTCACGGTTTAGGGCTTATAGGTGGTGTCTCTTGTGCGGCTAGGGGCCGCCAATGTCGTCCGTTAGGAAGTGCATTTGTCATTGATTGAAGATGGGCGAGGGTGGATGAAAGGGAAAGCTGAGAATAAACCTTCTAAGGCTGTGAGCCTAGGGCCCGATATATATATATATATATATATAGAGAGAGAGAGAGAGCGGCCTTAATAATTAGAATAGGGTTTTGGGGCCCATTATACTATAATTATAATGAGGAGCCCCCCCAAAAAAATAGTAGAGGTCATTATAAGCCCTAAGCCAGTCCTGGGAACCATGAGGGTTCTCCACTCGAAGGAGTGGCCCCGCGACGAAAGAAAGTACATGCCAATCGGCCTCGGGAAGGCACCTTGCAGCAGTTCAACGGCAAATCCTGGAAGTTGGGCCCTTTGTCTACAGTAAGCCATCTCAACGACATGTCCAGTGTAGGTTCTCGACTTTACGTGACAACATCAACAGCACTGCCGTCGAAACCGAGAGCAGCAATGCCCACCGCAAGGCCCCAAAGGGTCCAAGTTATAGTATAGTATATACTTTTGGAGACAAAATAGCTACAAAGTAGCTACCATAGTACTACTTGGACCCTTTGGGGCTTTCCCACCAGCTCAACACTCCTGGTGTTGGGCTTTTCTCCGCTTTCGTCGAATTTCAGGCAGCTTCGCCGAACTTCCTAAGGCCTCCAGCCCCGTCCGGCCCATGTCTCAACAGTTTAGGGTTTAGGGGTTTAGGGTTTAGGGTTTTAGGGTTTAGGGTTTAGGGTTTAGGTTATCAACATGTCCTTTCCACATCCATCCCTGAACCTGTGCAGCCAGGCTGGTGCGAGGCGAAGGAGCCTGCCTGATATCTGAAACCCGAGTTCAGTCGATCGTGTGGACATCACCGAGGTCCTGTTCCATCTGCTGGCGAAGACACTCCAGCCTCAGCGAGAATATCGAGGTATCAGATCTGTAAATCACTCATATGGGGGTTTCCGAAAATAGGGGACTCTAATATAGTACCCTAATAGTAGGACCCTTATTGTAAGAACCCAAGATGAGGCACCCCTGATTTTCTGAAACTCCCATATCTAGGACCCAGCAGCTTGAAAACTGCCCAGGCTTCCATGAAGCAGGTGATGTTCTGTCGTCATGGCTTGGGTACTGCCCCCATACAGTAACAGTCTATAATAGGGCTACTATTAAGGGCCTAATATATCCATAATATAAATATTAGCCAACTGTTACTGAGTGGGGGCAGTACCCAAGTCATGGCGGAGTTCGCAAGGGGCCGTGCGCAACTTCCCAGGTACACTGACTAGTGCTGCTAGCTGAAGTCCACAGACGCTTGCAACAAGCCGGTTCCGGCAACTCAGCTGCCCCCAAACCCTAAACCCTCGAAAACCCATGGATTACCGACTTCTAGAAGCGACTCTGCGCAGCCATGAGATGCGAAGTGAAGCCGTGTAGCAGCGGCCCCCAACTCCGAATTGGCCCTCAGAAGTCTCGAGGCATCCCGCATCCCCGACCCCAAATCCGCTACAACTGGGACCGCACTAGGGACAAGCACCCGCAAAGCCGCAGAAGCGATACTGCTCGCTGCATCCCCAAACAGAACCCGACATCCTGAACCCTCACTCCCAAAACCAAAGCTCCGAAAGCGCCGAAAACCGACAGCTCCCTTCCGCAAGCCCATTTCCTGGCAGGCAGCTGGTCAATCGGCATCTCATCCGACAGAACGATGTCTGCACCTAGGCGTCTTTACCCGAAAACTGGCTCTTGCTATCAGAACAGCTATCACTGTTCTGCTTTTCACATGCATCCAAGTCCTCGCTTATGTCTGCTTCTCCTCTCTCTACAATGCTTACCATCACCAACATTACCAGCAGCTCGGTTACTGAGACTACCGCTGAATTGGTCGGTAGTATCGCTAGTGGTTCTTGTCATGTTGCCGTTGCGTGATGGATCTTAGTTTGTCCGCTTGATTACTGCAATGTAGTGACATAAACACCAATACATCTGCCAAAGGCCCTGAACTCGCAAGCTTAAGATTACTGTACTAAGTTTTTAAGAAATGTATATGTTATATAGGCTGTTGCGTACAATTAGCATGTGCTGCTCTGGGAACTCCTGCTATGGAGTGACAGGATCCATGCAATCTGTGTCGCGGGAAGCCGGTAATCCGGTTTCAGGGTTTAGGATACCTCACTCACACCCAGGGCCAGGCGAGGTCTCTGCGTAGGTTTAGGATCTAGGGCCTAGGGCTTAGACTTTCAAAATTCCACGGGTTCATGCATGAAGAGAGGTAGAGAAAGCCGGGAGAAACCATCGGTTCAGGAGGTAGTTTGCTGGTATCACATGCTCAAGAAAGCCTCAAAGCTTCTATCATAAACCCAACCGAAAGCCTACTTACACACATCCTAAGACTGAGAACCCTAAACCCTTTTTTTTGAACCCAGACTCTGTTGATCAGAACCCAAAAAACCCTAAACCCTACCGTTGAAGGAACTGAGAGTCGAGCCTAGCATGGTTTTCAATGCCATCACTGCCGAGACCCGCCGCCTGGAGCGGCCGAAGCGGGGACAAAGTAAGTAATATAGTGGCCGAAAAAGTTACCAATACTATTTTGGGGTTTCCTTATTATAAGTAAAGTATCATGGGCCCCCCAACCCTGTTCTTACTAGTAAGGCCCGTTTTTTAGCGATGGCACTTGCCAGTGTTCCCATAGCCTTTAGAGCATGCTTACTTACTAGGCTATGTCAGAGTTGAGTGTGTAGAGGTACGCTTTTCGGGGTTTGGGATTTGGGTTGACGTACGGTTTAATGGTATCGGACTTTGTAGGGTCCAGATATACACACAGCGCGGGGTATACTTTGTGATGATGGTTGGTGATGCACAGCCCCAAAGAGCGATTGCAGTGAGGACAGCGCCAACGACGACCACGAACACTTTGATGAGGCTGACGACCAACAAACGGTCATTTCATCACAAAGTCCGGTGCTCGTAAGACAGAACTCTTCGGCAACAACGCGCTCAACTTTCACGACTCATGGCTTGAACTCGGCAGCAAAGCAGTGGCAACTGTGCACTTCGCCTGAGCACCGGTAACCTGGACCTGAACGGCAAGCTGCGAAAACCCTAAGTCCCAACATCAGACTAGCAACAAACCGAAACCCTGCGTGCCGTGCAACTAATTCTGCAGCGAAGAACAGAAAGTGTGAGCAGCCCAGCCTCCAAATTCGCGAAAAAACCACGGAGGCGCATTGTAAAACTCAAAAGCCTACAACCGCCCCTAACTCTAAACCCAGTGCAAACCCTAAACCGGCAGGGCATAAAGTTATTAAAATGCCTGATTACAATCCCAAATTCCTGAAGTTCAATGGGCCCTGGCTGAAAGCCGCCCAAAGAATGCTTTCGACTACGCACGAGTCGTCGCAGACTTCGGAAGGCCCAGCTCTGTTTGGGCGCAGATGGTATGCTATGTAGTATTCTACAATCAGCTTATATGTGTGTACATATATATATATATATACATACATACATATATCCAGCGGTATATGACCCCATAGAATCTTATTATTAATATTTTTGTTATATATGTATGTGTATGTACTGTAGATTGTGGTGTGTTTGTGACAGTATGTACATACTATCCTTCTCCTTTTAGGCCTGTGGGTGCAAGCTCAGGGTTCGGGGATGCCTTGGGTGTGTAAGGTTTACGGCGGAGGGTGGTTCAAGGTTCAAGGCTTTCCCGGAAGGCTCCGGAAGCATCAGAGCTTTAGGATTTTGTCTGCTGAATCTTAGCATGGTTCAGGGGTTAGGAGTTGAGACTCATCGCTGAAGGCCAGTTATGAAAGTGCATGCAGTCTGCGCCTCGGGTTTAGGGGTCTCTTCGATTGGTCTAGAAGCCGTCGTGGGCCAAGAGAGAACACGGAACTCGGAAGCAAATCTAGGGCTCAAGATTTGGAACCTCATCCTGGCTTAGATGTTGAGCCAAGAAGTCCCAAACCACAATCCCAAGATCACTTGGGGGCTTCCGAAAATAGGGGACCCTAATATAGTACTTTAAATACTAGGATCCTTATTATAAGGACCCCAAAGTAAGGTACCCCCTATTTTCGGAAAGTCCCACTTGCTACAGCCATCGCGGGCACTCCAAACCGCCTCTTCACTGGTGAGGCTTCGTTCAGGGACTTGCGCTTTCCCTGCATCACAGTCATAGGCCCCATAGTAGTTCCTTTTTGGGGATTACCTAAAAGGATTGTAAATATGAACCATTCTGAACCCCAAAAAGGAACTACTATGGGGCCTATGGGCAGTCTATGTCTCTCTCCCTCTTCCTTTCTCTCTTGAGCAACATAGATGCCAGAGTTTGTTCAGCACCTTCAGGGTTTAGGATAGTCACGCTTTCGGGTAGTTGAGGCTTAGTGGCTTTCAGGCGCCTCTTTCTTCAGGGTTCCTGGCGGTTCCGTTTTTGATCGAATATCCAGCTCGCCTGAATCAAGGTTCCTGTTGCACCGTACGTTACGTATATCAGAAGCTTGGTAAAGGCTGTGACCAGATGGTGCCAGTATTACGATATTTATCACCATGTACTGCAGTGGGTGCTCGTACACCATTCCGGCCAGGAATGCCCCGATTCCCAGCCACAGAAGCCCATATTGCAACTAGAACGGCATTAAGGGCGATACCTTGAGAACATGCGCTGCCCAAAGCAAAGCAAATTAAAGGGCGGCTCGTGTTCAAGGCTAGAGGAGTAGACAACATGCGTAAACATCGACTTCTGCTTCGGATGCTTCTCAACCGAAAACGGGCGAAGGTGTTAAACCCTGAACCCCCTAAACTACCGAAACCCCTCAACTGTAGGCACCTGGACCTGGAAAGATGAGGAGTTCGTAACCAAACCCCCAACAACTCGTAAGCGAAAAAGCGTCTAAGCCCCACATAGAAATCCCCGAAAGCTCTGCTAAAACCTTAAACCCCCAAACCCCACATGCCCATACCCGTAAACCCCTGACCCTATACTAAAACCCTCAACCAACAACCCTAAACCTTAAAAAGCCTAAACCCCAAAGCCCCCACATCCCCCTGTTAAAACCCTCAACCAACAACTAAACCCTAAAGCCTAAACCCTAAACCTCAAAAACCCTAAAGCCCTAAAGCCCTAAACCTCAAAAGCCCTAAATCCCTAAACCTTAAAAACCCTAAAGCCCTAAATCCCTAAACCTTAAAAGCCCCGTTTTTTGAGCAGGGACTGCAATGCATTAAGCCCTCAATCCCTTCAGCCAAGCTCCTGACTCCAGCGCTTATGGCAGAGCACGTGAAGCATGTTGCACTGTCTGCAACCACTGATGCCCTAAATCCCTAAACCTTAAACCCTAAACCCTCAACCAACAACCCTAAAACCCTTAACCAACAACCCTAAACCTTAAAAAAACCCAAGCCCCCAAATCCCATAAAGCAAGAAGTCGGCGCCTGTTGGAATGCTGTTTGCAGCGCATGCTTGCCTTGTCCGGGGTTGTAGTTTCTTCCTATCTAAGGGAACCCTAAACCCTATTTAAGAGTGTATTTAAGGGTGGATTGTTCCCCTCTCGCATTGCAGAGATCTAATAAGAGTGTATTAAGGCTTTGGGTTTAGGGCTCAAGGTTGAATAGCTAATTCTTGGGTTTGAGGTCTAGATGTAATTCTACGAATATTTTTTGCGTTATAGGTTTTAGGGTTTCCAAACTCGGGGTTCTGGGCTTGGGGCCGCGAGTGTAGATTTTTGGGCTTAGGGCTTGGCTTCATAGGTCTTTTCCTGGAAACTTGATTGTTTCGGCAGGCTCACCGGCTACCCTTAAGCATCCTATCAGGCAAAAAGATTTTAATGTTAACAGCGGAATCTAGACCTTTAAACGATACACCCCATATCAGCCATAGTCGCCCGCAGTGAACAAGGCCAAAGCCAAGGCCAAGCCACATACATGCATACATACATACATACATACATACATACATACATCAGTTGAGCATGATTTGCCACAGCAGCAGTTTCAGGGTGATTTGTTTCCACAGGATTCGTTGACCCCTGGTTGAGGGTTTTGGGTTAGGCAGCTCAACCCGAGGCTTCTTACCCAAGCCCTGTGGGTAAAGACATGGTACACTGTAAGGCTGACCCGACATGCAGAAGCAGCAAGTAGGAAGGCGCATGGGGTGCATTTGTGCCTGCTGCATGGCAGGAATACACCCTACCAGCCCAAAGTTTTCAGGGTTCAGGAACATGGAAGGAACCGACAAGAGCATCAAGCTCCAGAGAGGAAGAAGCAGAACGACGGTCAAATCGGACACCTTCGCGGTTCTCGGGTCTAGGTTCTGGGCTTAGGGTATAACACAACCAACCGTAATCCACAGATCCCGAATCCAAACTAGATTCCTCCTGCTCGACCTTCTTCAATCCTGGGATGCTCGACAGCCCAAGGCCACACATCCCGAATTTACCCCTCCAGAAGTTAAAGGCACATGAAGGACACTCTCTTCCACAAATTTCCAGCATCTGAAACTCAGGACTCTAAGTAGGATCCTACTACTGCATCTTAACTCCCCTAAGCCCTTTTACAGCAGGCCTCGTACACAGCAGCCC
>CAJNDV010005535.1:40642-50846 GCA_905221635.1 Symbiodinium sp. CCMP2456 | reverse complement strand
GGTCGGTCGGTAGGTAGGCAGGTAGGTAGGTAAGTAGGTCGGTAGGTAGGTAGGTAGGTAGGTAGGTAGGTAGGTAGGTAGGTAGGTAGGTAGGTAGGTACACATGCCTTTGTGCGTGCATGCATGCATGCATGCATGCATGCATGCATGCATGCATGTAAGCATACGTGCAGGCACGTGTATGCGTGTAGGCGCGACTGTGTGTTTCGAAGGCATATGCTAATGCTGCGATGCCCCTTTGTGTGTACTTATGTTCTTACTAAACTCACGTTTCAACAGGCATGCATGTATGCATGCATTCTTTGCAGACTGAAAAGCATACACAAATGTATGCACATGCACATATACAACCATACACATCGACGTAGACTCAGAATCAAGGTGCATGTTTGCACGTATGCGCGCGGTGAATGCATGCATGCATGCATGCATTCATGCATGCATCCATACATACGCACATACATGATACATGCATACATATGAGCATGTATTGTATGTATGCATGCACTCATACATGCATCAGTGTATCCAGACTCACATGCATATGCACGTACGAGCGCACGTACATGCACATTCATATTCATACAGACGTACCTACGTGCATATGTGTGTATGTGTATATATATATATACATATGAGCATCTACATATACCTACATACATGCATACACACATGCATACATCATGCATGCAAGCTGCATACCCTTGTATGCAGATCCCGTAACATAGATGCTTAAGCGGTGGTTTGCTTTCGGGGTGTGTCTACAAGGGCATCGACGACCAGATATTTATAGGATGTCTTCGTTGGCCGATCCAGCTCCTGTGAAAGATCCAGACGATGCAGGACATTCCCTGCCCCCGCGATCAGCGCATGGGCTGTGCGCTCGTAGAAGCCTGGCTATATACAGCTCAAGATGCCGACAGCTTCTTTTCCCTTGAACCCTGAATCTTAAATCCTACGACCTATAAGTGAACCATGAGAGAATGTCCTGTATCTCAGGACACGTTGCCGCGACACTGCCGACGCGCCTGTACGCATTTCCTGTCCTGGACATGGAAATACAATATTGGGTGGCTCCTCAAGCAATTTGAAGGGACCTTGTACTGGTGTACGTTGACGTTATGAGTGTTCTGCGCCAATAATATCCAGATCCAGAGCCCGTGGCTGAGACCTCATATGCGTCAGTGCCTCCGCCACCACCACGTCTTCTGTGGCACACATGCCAGCCAGTCGCTATCATGCCATGCCGGTTGCGGTGTGTTGAGTGCCGCGCCCTTGCGAGAGTCCGTAGTAAAACAACATGACAAGACATTGTGAATATCCCCTCATAGATTCTATAGACCCTATTACAAATCAGCGCACTATCAGTCACTATCATGTTCTCCACATCTCTGTTCAGCGGAGCCCCTCTACTCTACTTCATCCCAAGTCCTGACACTAAACCCAAAGCCCTTGGCCCCTAAAACCCTAACCCCTAAAGCCCCCCAAAAAACAGAAAAACAGACACCTAAAATCCTAAACCCCCCAAAGCCGCAAAACCTTAAACCCCTAAAGCCCTAAAGTCCTCAACCAGCCAAGGGTGATAAGCAGTGCCCTGGAGAACTGGACCACCGAATCCTACCTGGAGCCCTCGAAGACCTTCTTGTACATGCGACCCGCCATGAAGCCGTGGCTTAGGGCTTCAGGGTCAAGGGTTTAGGGTTTAGGGCTTTAGGGCTTTCGGGTTTAGGGTTTTAGGGTTTAGGGTTTAGGGTTGAGGGTCAAGGGTCAACGGTTTAGGGTTTATGAAACCATAATACCCTAAACCCCTAGAAGCCTAAACCCTAAAACCCTAAAACCCTAAACCCTAAAACTCTAAGCCCTAAACCATAAACCCAAAGCCTTAAACCCTAACCCCTAAAACCCTAAACCTCAAAACTGTAAACCCTAAGCCCTACACCATAGAGATCACAACGGAGAGATTTGAGAGCTTAGGATGCAGAGTTGAGGGGTTTAAACATATCCGGCACAGAAACTTGAAGTCAAGGTCCGAACACACTTTCAAAAGGGTTCATGGTTCATTCGTTTAGGTTTTATGGTTTTAGGGTGTAGGGTTTTAGGGTTTAGGGATTTAGGGGTTAGGGTTTAGGGTCTAAGGAAAAGGAAAGCTCACAGTGTCGGGCTCCGCATCTTTTTGAAACCGTCGCGTTAGATTCCGGAAGTGGTGCTGAAAGACCAGAATCGGCGAAACCATGCAGTCTCAAGGATCGATCCTGTGCCGGACCTGTCGGATCAGTACTGTTGGTGATCTAAATCCTGCATTACCTTTGATTAAGGAACCTAAACTATGAGAAGTATGGTATATTCCTTCTTCTGGGTATTGCAGGATGTATATGGGAGTTTCCGAAAATAGGGGACCCTACTATAGTACCCTAAATAGTAGGATTCTTATTATAAGTACCCCAAAATAAGCTACGCTAATTTTCGGAAACTCCCATATCATTAACCGTAGGATTGATGGCCAAGCATGGCAGTGCGCCCCGACCCGAGAAGCCTTGCTACTTCCTGTAGCTGCTTGTAGGCCGGAGTTCAGAGTTTATCTTGCTAATATAGGGGCTTTAGACACTACCTATACTATTTGGGTGGTTCCTTATTAATAATTATAGTATAGTAAGGCCCCAACATTAGACTTTAGAAGTTCAGATTTCATTTATGTCCTTCGCAGTGACCTGTAGCCATAGGCAGCACCTTGGAAATCAACCTCAGTTCTAGCTTGCCTGCCGTTGCTGAGAAGCTGCCGTCTGAGGTGCTTCTTCGTGAACAACCAGCTCTTCGGCTATGGCTTGGCTCAGCTTTTCTTGCATAGTGGTTCCTTTTGGGATTCCCTAATCGGATCCTATGCATAAGCCACAAAAACGAACTACCGGCCTATGGATACTTGTGCACTCAAAGGAAGACCCAAGAGTGCCCCATGGAGCCGACAGCGCTCTCCCTTCCTGCTGGGGGCATCTGTACCCTAAACCCTAAATCCTAAACCCTGAGGTACCGTATCCTCTACGAGTGTGACGGCGCTGGGAGCACCAACCTCGAAGAAGTCTTTGCGCCTCGGTCTGTTTGTGCAGTTTGGAGTCTCCATGCGACTTACCTAGAGGCTTTCAGGTCTTCGGCGCGGTTTAGGGTTTAGGGTTTAGGGTTAGGAGGAAGAGCTTGTGGGTGAGAGAGGTTTTGCCGCTCCTATCATGGCAGAGCTGGGCAGCACGTCTTCGGGCATCTTCTTGGACGATGAAAGTTTGCAGGTTTCTTGTAGCCTTGAAATCAATTAAAGAAGCTCTGCGAAGCGTAAGCCCTAGAACCCCACAACGCATGGTTCATTTTTGGCTTGTTGGATTGAGGGAGAGCACAAGCTGAAACAGAGAAGGGGCATCCCTAAACGGCTAGAACCCCTAAACCCCTGAACTCCTAATTAAACCACTAAACCCCGCGTCTTGCAGCAAAACGTATCTCTGGCTTAAAAGCTTTAGGGTTCAGGCTTCAGGGTTCATTGTTTGACACGAATTATAGAGCCTTCGCGGGTTAGTCTCTCGGTGGTCCTGATTCTGTCTTGGCGGGCCAGCGGCCATATTGATTTCTCTGTGCAGTGCATCTCAAGCCCTGCCTGTTTCCCAGTTTGAGGTCATCCTGGCTCTACGTCTCTACTTGTTGCGGTCTTTCAGGTTGGCAAGTTTATAGATCCTGCAGAGGGGTCCCAGAACGCAATGAGCCCATCTGCAAGATGCTTCTAGTTTCAATCCAACCTCAACCACACTTGTGCTACAGTGCCATGTCGTGCGAGATCCTGAATGCAGAATTTCGTAGGTCCGAGATGTCGAAGATCCACGAGGAAGCTACTAGGAGCGTCCGATTACCTAGTGGTCATGCCCCGCTTTGTAACCCTATCATACACCTGAAAACCCTCTGCTAAGTTTTAAAGGCAGCTATACGCTTAACCCCTTTCATCAGCCCTTAGAGAAGCCTGAAACGACCCCTTCAAGGAACCCCTTCCCAGAGACACCAAAACCCCTTAATTAAGGAATATACCTTAAATCATATTAGGGATCCTATTATAATTTAAGGTATATTCCTTAATTAAGGGGTTTGGGAGTCTCTGGGTTAGAATCAAGCCATACAGCAAGGGCGTATAGATCCCTGAAATCGATCCCTCCCAAAGGAAGCCTTGCGAGGATGCCAAGCCCCGAATCCTCAGGCCCTGAGCCCAATCCCCTAAAGCCTCCAAACCCTAAAACCCCAAAACCCTCAAGCCCCAAAACCCTCAACCCTAAACCCCAAAACCCCTAAAGCCCTAAACCCTAAACCCCAAAGCCCTCAACCCTAAGCCCCTAAAGCCCTAAACCCTAAACCCCAAAACCCTAAACCCCTAAGTCCTAAACCCCTAAACCCTCAAGGAACTCTTAACAGTCAGTGCAAGGAGAGCACCTTGAAGCGAGTGGGCAAAGTTGTGGCCGTCTTTGACAGATGGGAGAACCCGACATACCTCACTCGCATCTGGACCGTGTATAGGGCGTAGGATTTAGGGGTTTAGGGGTTAGGGGTTTAGGGGTTTAGGGTTTAGGGGCTGGGGTTCAGGGTTTAGGAAGTGGCAGTTGGGGTTCAGGGTTTAGGATTTTGGGTTTAGGAACTAGGATTCAGTCTTTAGGCTAGGATCCTCGACACAGCTTCCTGCGGGCAAAGGATCCCAAGCAGGTTTCAGGGTTTCCTGTGCGAGAAGGCCCTGCGCTTGCGGTTTCAGCCACTTCCTCAGATGAGCCCCTCAAGTGCTCCAGAAACTGATATGGTCCGACATTGCCCAAGGGCGCTAGCAGAGTAGGTAACCCTTTGATTAACATCTTTTTTTTTTTTTTTGGGGGGGGGGTACTATACTGCCTATGTAACTTTAAAGGTGAACCTTCAGTTCACTAGGATACTAGGCTTACTCGACAAGTAAGAGGCCATCCTTCTCGGGCCGCAGGACCATCTTCGAGCAGTTCACGGCGATAAAGCTCGACATTCCTGTGACGATGACTCTCGGTACCCAGGTGCTCTAGACCTTGCACCCTAATGCCTTTATCTCTGAAGCTAAATTCCTGCTACGCTCTGATTCTACACTCTGCGTTTTCGCGCTGTTGAAGATTGAATGCATCAGACTTTTTGCCACTTGAGAAGTGAGCCACAGAGTAACCATGCGATCCGACGCGACTGGCCTCTTCCCGACACAGCCATACACAGCCCTCAACGTGCACTGTTGTGCATGAATCCCCACCCGAGGTCGCCTAAATCTAAAGCTCTTCCTTCATTCCCGATCCAAGCCCAGTTACCTAGGTCTATTGCCGTCCGTGCTGTTTATAATATAGTTACCCACTACTGTTCCTCCATTATCGTAGTACTAGTACATTGCCACGGTATGGCAAGTAAGCTTTTTACTTTAATGTAATTGGGCTCCTTAGTATCTTCCACGTGGGCTAACTGCTGTCCCTACATTGTCATAGTACACTGCTACAGTTTGCAATTTAGCTTCTAGGGGTTGGCCATGTCTGAGGATTCTGCCGAAGGATCAGAACGAGGCTCTCATCGTAAAGGTGCAGGAGGGCAAGCAGGGCATCATGCAGGCACGGCTGGGAGTTTCAGAGGTTTGGGCTAAAGGGTTAAGGACTAAGGTTTAAGCTTATGGTTTAGGTTTAGGTTTAGGTTTTAGGGTTTAGGGTTAGTGTTTAGGTTTCAGTGTCACCGGGACTCTGAGGCCCGGTTGGGGCTTGAGGAGTTCGGGGAAAGCTCGGGGTTTCCTCTAGGTTTCAAGATCAGCATTGGACTTCTTAGTGTCCAAAGAAGCCAACGCCTGTCGGGGCAGAACAGCCTGCCTGACGTCCAGCAGTTCTTTGTGTTCCCTCGAGCTTCGCACAGCAGGGCTGGAACCTCGGTTTAGGGTTTAGGGTTTAGGGTTTAGGGTGGGTTTAGGGTTTAGGGTTTAGGGTTTAGGGTTAAGCCGTGGCGATTGTCACACTCTCCGGCTGGATTCGACAGAGCACGGCTGAGCGGCAGAGCTTGCACAGTGCAGCTTTCCCTTTAAGGATCAACTGGCCGCCATCAGCAATCCAAGCACGCGCACTGTTTCCGATCTAAAGTTTGCTGGTGAGGAGCCCTGAGGTCTGAAGAACCCCTGAAGCAAACCCTCCCTTTCTTTAACGGCCCTAATATCACGCTCCCATGTTTAATCCGTATTCTGGGAAGGGGCTCGTTAACTTATGGTTCTGAACAGTTTCCCCTAAACCCTAAACCCAAAGCCCTAAACCCTAAACTCTAAACCCTAAACCCTAAACCCTAAACCCTAAACCCTTTTCCCTTTTGCCATAGCCATTTCATGTCGGGTCTCGCCATGAAGGGACTCGCGACGACTGCGGAGGGGAAAGCCAAGCCCAGCCCTTCCGAATTTCTACTACCAAAAGCCCAGAGACTCCAAAACCCCTTAATTAAATTGCAATAGGATCCCTAAGATGATTTAAGGTATATTCCGCAACTCTGCCGTCACTGTAAGGTTGGAGGTTCATGGGTACTTACAAGTGGGGTTATAAGTAGGGTAACTGTAATTATAACCCATATTAGGCGACTTATAGCCCCACTTATAACTACCCATGAACCTCCAAGTACCAAAAGAAAAGCAGAGTTTGACACTTAGACCCCCGGTAAACCCCTAAAGCCCTAAACCCCTATACCCTACACCCCCCCCCTTTAAAGTGAACACCAAGAGCTTCCTGGGAGGTGACCCGATCTCTCTGCAGGTTTAAGTCTGAGCTGCTTGGCTCTCTCAGCAGGGCCCTTTTTAGAGGGTTTAGGGTTTTTGGGTTTCTCGGTTTTGATTTAGGAGTTTCTGCTTATAGGGTCTCAAAACGATTTCATCGGCTTTCATTTGGGGGTTTGGGCTTTTGTAGATTCAGACAGGCTGAATGCGGTTGTTGATGGTGTCTCAGGACATATGGGTCGGTTGTGGCTAAACTTTGTTCTGTTTTTTGGAGGGTCTTATAGGGGATAGGAGTCTAAGGTTTGAGGACTATAGGTACAGTTGGGGATGCACCTCGGGCTGCCGTTGTGCCAGAAGTCCGAAAAAGAATGGCAACAACAGCAAAAAACAAAGAATCGCTACAAGCATCAATAAGTCGGGCTTAAAAGCCAATGCAAAAAAAACCAAGCCTATAGTCGCCATTCTAGTCGTACCTTGTAGTTCCATCTTTTCTACTCATTTTCGCTCCAGGATCCGGCCAAAACCTGACCTGCTAGTTGATCTTTAGGACCTCACTTCACAAAGCTGTTCTCTGGCGAAACACTGGGCTCTTGTTAAGGAATCGAACGCAAGTTAAAATAGTAGAGATCTATGGTTCTATAGTAAAGAAGATGGTTTGATGGAAAGTGGTAACTTAATAAACGAACTTAACAAGAGCCCAAAATAGCCAATCGTCTCGAGCTTCCGATCCTCTGAAAAGCCTTCGATCCGGATGTATTGTAATGTAATGTATTGTAATGTAATGTAATGTAATGTAATGTAATGTAATGTAATGTAATGTAATGTAATGTAAGATAGGTACCTTAGTAGGTTTAGGGTGTAGGGTTTAGGCCAAGGCTAGCCCATGATACTCTTTACCATCTGCAATAAAGTGCACCAACACCCTAGTCTAATTATGAAGGCGCCTGTGGTACTTAAGAAGCCTCGGCTTTGCAAGTGTCCTGAGGGCCGAAGGCTCCTCAGCTCTGGAAGCCCCAAGTTGCTTTAGGTGACCTAAACCCCTAAACCCTGAACTCTAAGCCCGAAACAACCCTGAACCCCTCAAGCTCATGCTCCAAGCCTTAGCCCCTAAACCCTAAACTCCCGCAACTCCTAAACCCCCGAAGCCGTTTGCATGGACTTTGCCAAGGAATGCCAGGGCATTCAGCCCTGCTGATGAGGCCCTGCGGTGTTTCGAGTTTGGGACTTAGGGTTTATATGGCTTAGGGTTTAGGGGTTTAGGGTTTAGGGGTTTAGGGTTTAGGGTTTAGGGTTTAGGGTTTATACCTAGACCCCCCCAACTACCCTGTAATATACCCTAAATACCCACTATGAAGGACCATAAGGGCTCTATTAAAGGGTCCTTGGGGGGTCCTGGTATGGTTTAGGGTTTAGGGCTTTGGGTTTCGGGGTTGGCGTGTGAGCTGATGCTAGATTAGCGCTCCTCCGTCATAAATATACTGTAACTTAGCCTAAACCCTAAACCCTAAACTAACTTACCCGAAAGCCCTCTTGTGACTATTGAGGGGAGGGCCTAGTTCGGAAGCTTCCGAACTCGCAATCTGACAAAATCTTCTTGGGGCTCTTGGGCAGCCTACCGTCTCCACAGATATAGGGTTTCGGGTCTAGGGCTTTGGGTTTAGGGTCTAGGGCTTTGGGTTTCGGGCTTAGGGTTTAGGGTCCAGGGCTTAGTGGTGACAGACATGACGTAACCCGAAGCGAGTGAGACCGCCACTGAAGCTTATGCAGGACCATGGGAATGCCAAGTTAGGGTTTAGGGTTTTTAGTTCCTTTCTTTGGCTAACCAGTCTGATGGTTCGGATCCTATCACTGTAAAACTTGGTCAACCAAAAAGAAGGAACTACAATGGAGACTATAGGCAATATAGAAGCCTAAACAGGTATTCAAGATGATCACGTGCTCCTTTATGGTATACAGTTTAATTTAGCGGCCCAAATAACTACCGATACGAATTTTTGGGGGTTCCTTACTAGATGTATAGTAGAATTCATATACCCCAAAACCCTTTTCGAATTATTCAGCCACCTATATTTCCCCAGAGCCTCTTCAAGTTATCAAGGCCATACATTTCTCAAGTCTAGGACATTTTCAGGTGGGTAGTTACCGTTATAGGAGCCTTATGGAAGGTCTACATACCTTTTGGAAGCCTTATAGGAGGAGCCCTATATACCCTAAACTCACCACCTGTAGTTTCCTTTAATCAAGAGTTGACAGGCTGGAAGCTCCCAGCTAAACAGCGTGCCGATTCCATCGGCTTGTGATTTCAAGACGCCGAGGTCGTGTTAATACAGGAGCCGAAGTTTATTACCAATACTAGTTTGGGGGGATCCTTATTATGAATATAGTATAGTAGTATAATATGCCCCAAAACCCTTTTCTAAGTATTAAGGCCCTACATTAGCAGTGCTCCGTCTTGCCACATCTGACTTGACCGTCGCCATTGTCTTCAATCCCGAGGCTTGCTGTACACCTCCGCCATCAACACCCTGAACCCAAAACCCTACCCCACGAAAGCCTGATAAACCCTTGCACTAGCAGCAAGCAACTTTAACTTGCTGGGGTCCCTAAACCCTAAACCCTAAACCCTAAACCCCCTCTACGTCCGAAGAGGAGCCCTTAGTTTTCTGAGGAATCTCGGCAAGTATGAAACCCTAAATGTTGCAGGCGAAGGTGAAGGAGCAGATTGTGAAAGACCTGGGATTCGTTCCTTGGCTGGGCGACGTTCTCCCCTTACGGAGCTTTCTATACAGGGTTGAAGACGGGCTCGTGGATAGGGTTTAGTAAAGCTTCCATAAGGTTTCTAAGAGCATTTTGCAAGGATTCCGCCGGGGTTTAGACTTAATTGGAGAAGGTGCAGGGTTCAGGGTTTAGGGTTTAGGGTTTTAGGGTTTTGGGGTTTAGGCTCAGGTGTTTGGGGATTCAGGGCCGGAGTGCTGAAGGGTGTTGGGCTTAAGCCTTTAGCTTCAGAGAGTTTAGGCTATCATATGGCGGGTAGTGGAGAGAACTCTAGAAGGACAGGAATAGCAGCACTGCAGACACTATACGTTACTTACTTACTTACTTACTTACTTACTTACTTACTTACTTACCTGTACTATATACTTTCTACTATAGGCTATATTCTGTATACAGCTTGTATGGTACATGACTCGACCTGACGTCTACAGTATTTTCTTACCGCCAATGCCACCAGAGACGTTTCCTGGTGTCTCGCGGGAGCCGTTTAAAAGAGCATGCACCGATCTTTGACTTTACTAGGTTGCAACTAGAAAAACCTAGTAGCAGCGATGCTGTAGACAAGTCGCCCCAACCACAAGCATAAGACTGGAAGCGGCGGCTCAAAGACACTGGACCTTCACTTGCACGTCCCATTCCATGGCACAGACTCGGTGTTTTGGCCGGGGGGGGGGGGGGGGG